>CM055194.1:10384072-10396572 GCA_029224185.1 Karalla daura
ACAGCTTACCAGCTCATCTCGTTTACCTAATGCATATGCATCATACCTCGGGGAACCGAGAGAAATGATATTGCAAGCGATACAGAATATCCTTCATCAGATATACAATTCAGATTTCTTCAGGAGCAGGCGGCTGGGGGGATTTTTTTTTTCCTTTCCCCTCACACACACACACACACACACTCACACACACACACACACACACTCACACTCACACACACACACACCCCCACCTGCGCTGCCGTGCAGAATGAACCTTAGGAAAAGCGTGAAACAGACACAGGACTTGTTGAAAGACACCCATCTGGATGCTGGTTAGACAGCCATCTACATACCCAGACTGACTCTCTCTCTCTCTCTCTCTCCCTCTGTCTCTCCCCGTCTCTCTCTCTCTCACCAGGAACGTGAAATCAGTTCAGACGAGCTCGAACAGAGTCGGAGGGGAGGAGGGAAGAGATGAGATGAGCCTGACGCAACGCGGGAAGTTCACCGACAACTTGAGCAGAAACACTGGGCCCGGGAATTAGCGCCGGTGCAAAAAATAGACGGGAAAACACGGAGAGCAATAATTAAGCCCGAACAATAACACATAATCAACTGCGGGGAGATCAGTGGAAGATCGGGTACTTGTGTGGTAGCGTGTGCATGTGCATACAAGGAGGGGGTGATGCCTAAGTGAAATCATTAGAGCTTTTATTTGACTTTCTACTGTGTGCAACCCAATTTATCTCTAATTTTGCAATTACACATCTTAGAGTAAATTAACCCCCTTGGCAATTCCAGTGTTAATGTTGCGCTGCCCTTGCACGCACGCAGAAAAACAACAACCGAGAGGATGGGCCTATTTTTAGTGTTGTTTATTCCCCCCAAAAAAAAAAGGAAAAAAAAAGAAAAAGAATCCACATTTACTCTGGGGCATATGGATGATCCTCTTTGTTTAAAGTCTATCCAATAGTTATGGAGGTAAAAACATCCTTCTGGAGAGAAATCAATGGGCCTGATGTTGGAGGGCGGTATTAAAATCCAACAATGACCGGCTCTGCGCCGGGCAAAGCGGAGCCGTATCGAACCGCGCGAGGCAGGCGGGGAGGCCAGGCTCCGCTAGCCTCCAGAGCTCTGATCGATAGGAGCAGCTCCACATTCATCCACTGCTGCCTCTCGCACACACACACACACGCACGCACGCACGCACGCACACAGGCGTGCACGCACAGACAGGCTACAGAGAGGATGCTTACACCGACAGCACAACTTGATCAACAGAGAGAGGAGGGTAGGGGGGGGGAGAAGAGAGGAATGCAGAATATGTAGAGGAGCTGATGGCAGGTGCAGTGTTTTCTAATGAATGAATGGATGGGATAATTAAAAACATCTATTACATCACCTAATCTGAACCTTCAAGGCGGCACAGGCCCGGACAGGCCAACGCACACACACACACACACACACACACACACACACACACACACACACACACACACACACACACACACACACACACACACACACACACACACACACACACACACACACACACACACACACACACACACACACACACACACACACACACACACACACACACACACACACACACACACACACACACACACACACACACACACACACACTCTCACGCTCTGCATCTTGAGGAAACTGAGAGTCTCCAACCGGCCTAAACATGGATGTTTTTGGGACGGTGGAAACCCCAGGTACCTGGAGAAAACCCACATACACACGGCTGGAAACACGCACGCCCCACACAGGAAGGGCCCCCAGTCCCACTTGGGAGTCAAACGAGGACCCTCTCGCGTCCGGCCGCCCATCCGCCGCGCGGCTGTGAACACATATCCCTTGTTAATGAATCCATCGGGGATTCGCGGAGCTGCGCGCGGCGGACCGCTGTTCTGATTGGGACCAACCGAGTCGTGCCGGCGCTGCGGGGTACGGCAGCTCGTTCCAGCGAGGGAGCGTTTGGGAGGCGCTCAGACGGCACCTGCTGCGAGGCTTACCATGCTATATAACGCAGAGACTGACGAGACGGCGCGGGAAGCACAACGGGAAGGACTGCTGTCGCATAGCATTCAATATGTTCAATATGTTTGGTTTCGAGTGCCTTAATGATGATGCATCTCAAGGAGCTGTCCAATGATAGCACTGAAAATGAAGCATAATTTCAGGGTTGAGTAAAGGGTTAAAGGGCCTGTTCAGTGGATGCCTCAGCTGACTGTACTGTATTTGGTATCCTCAGATGACGTCTCTGTTTTTTGGCCCTATCCCAGCAACTTACTCATCTGAAAAGTCACCTGCTCTACTCATAGCATATCTGCTCACCCATTCACAAGCTGGGATTCTCACTTTGACGCTGAAACCGCCAACCAGGGTTTGACAGAACCTTAGAGTGCGTGCGTCCCTGTGTGTGTGTGTGTGTGCGTGTGTGTGTGTGTGTGTGTGTGTGTGTGTGTGTGTGTGTGTGTGTGTGTGTGTGTGTGTGTGTGTGTGTGTGTGTGTGTTGCCCGTACCTGGGGTTGAAACACTGGCACGGCTGCTTGCTGTCCCTGCGGCTGCGTGTCCATGTCCATGGCGTTGGGAGCTCGATCCTCGGCACCTCTGAATCAGAACAGAAAGCCCGGATCAGTCGAGTGGCTGCTGGACCCTCGGCAAAGACCATCAACCTTCTAGCCTGTCACTCTACGCCTCTTCCCCCCAGCCTGGACTGAACCATACGCTTTCCTAACCCCCAAACCCCGGGACAAACGTAAAACGAAAACAAACGAGGTGACACAAAAGCGCAACAAGTGCAGCGACCCGCGGCGTTCGGGACGTGGCCGGCGGCCGCCTGCAGGGTGTCCGGTTTCGGCAGAACTGGATCCCACGTCATGCCTGCGGATTTGACACCCTTTGTCTCGGGCCCGCTCGGGTTTCACATGTTATTCCCGACCAAAGCAGAGCGAGGGAGGGAGGGAGAGAGAGAGAGAGAGAAAGAGAGAGGGAGAGGGAGAGAGGGAGAGGGAGAGAGAGAGATAAGGCCACACTGTGCGTTTTCCCCGGGAATCCCTCCGAGGAGCCTTTCATGGGAATCGCTGGCTCCATTCTGCTCTCACGTGGCCCCACTTCATCCTCTGTCGTTTTCTCGGGGAGGAAAATATAGGTCAGGCCGGGGTGAGCGCGCCGAGCATGGGTGTGTGTGCGCCAGGGCACGCGCGGTGTCGCGGCGTGTCCCGGCTTGTGGGGCCAGGACACGCCGTGACGCCGCCAGCCGCTCGGCTCGGGGAGCGCAAACGGCGCCACGACGCGAGACGCCACCTGGATGAATAATTCACGCGAATCATCCCAGGGACGCAACCGGCCCCGGGTTCCCCCCCCCCCATCCCCATCGCCCTACGCCGTTCACGTGGGGGGGGCTCTCAGCAGCCGTCCCGTGGCCTGGTGATTAGCGCGCATTAGCGCCGGCCCTCTCGAGCCCGATCGGGTCGGACCGCACACGCTGTGCTGGTGGGGAAAATGGAGACGGGCGAAGCCGAGAGAGAGAGAGCTTTAACGAGTGGAGGCTATCGACGCAGGCAGATAAGGAGAAGCCCGGGCTTTGTTTTCTAGAATCCACTAAGGCCATGGAGGAACAAAACAGACCAACCCTGCATATAGTTGATCCACTGATACACATTCTGCTCTGTGTGCGTGCGTGTGTGTGCACGTGTGTGTGTGTGTGTGTGTGTGTGTGTGTGTGTGTGTGTGTGTGTGTGTGTGTGTCAGTCACCGTCTACGCCGTCTTATCTCCATGTGTGCTGCACATGCGCGCACACACACACACACACACACACTAATGGGCGGACTGAGGTTCCACACAGACAGAGGGGGACATTTGCATGTTGCGTTGGGTTTAGTTATCGTTTCCACCAGAGCGAGGGCCGTCTGTCTGTCTGCGGATCCGTCGGCCTGTGTATCGTTGTGGTCTGTGTGTGTTTGTGTACCACCGACTGTCTCCTTCAGACCTTCCCCAGCCAATTAGAAACCCCCCCCACGGCCCCACCGAGAGGAGAGTGGCACGGAGGAGCCGCCTCCCCAGCCCCTTCACTGAAGACTAATGGCACTAATAACTCGTCCGCCAGATACGGTACGTAACAGAGACACACACACGTATGGATATGTCGCACATACGGGCGTGTTTGCGGACACGTATCTACATGTTGGCCCGGCTTCGATGAGGCCGTATAGGGGGAAAGTGGATGTGCGTGGGCGAGGCGCATAAACGCGCCTCTGGTTGGGTTGTTCAGCTTTTTCCTCTTGTACTACAGCGTCTCTCCGGAGGTTTCGATGAGCGCATCGGGGGAAACCGTTTTTTTAGGAAATGTACAATGTACATTGTAAAAGGCTAGTTTCAAACTCATTTTTTAAGTAAATGCCATGCGCAAGATAAGGTTTTCGAGGCGCTCGCCAAAAAAAAGTAGGCAAGGCGGTTAAAATGTCCAACCTAGGAGCTTTGGGTTGTTGCCTTAATCAAACCGCTAAACGTGAAAATGATCCTCAGAAGCCGGCGTAATCGGCCTAAAAGCCTGGCTTCATTTCCCACGACGCTAGAACCCTGGCGATTAATTTGCAGCCGTTTCCACCTCCAACGGGGGGATATTTTGGGTTACGCGTCCCATCCGGCCAGCCCAAATTAAGCTAACAAGCTCCGTCGCGGATGCGCAACAATGGTGATAATTGGAAGAGGACGGGGAGACGACATGTCGGGTTGAGACCCCAACACACCCCGACGAGACGTTTCCCACACCGTCCCGTGAACGTTTTACCCGTTGTGCCAGCTGAAGACGGCACCCATCAAATATTTATCCCCCCCCTTTGTCAGACAAACGGAGAGCGTCGACAAAATCCCTTTCGGTCATTAATATGCAGCTGTGCGCCTCACGACTCCATTACAATGTGAGAGCGCGGTCTGCAGGGAGAACGCGATCGTAACTTAGATCTTGAATTAGTATGTTTACAAGACTGACAACCACTCCACGACGCTGACCTACATACTGTGTGTGTGCGTGTGTGTGTGTGCGTGTGTGTGCGTGTGTGTGTGTGTGTGCGACCACGGTGACGGAGCGATCACAAACCTCGACAGGCGAAAATAAATGACGGCGGTGGTTTGTAATTATCAAAGCGCGCATTGTGACGTGAGAACGTTTCAAACCGAGCGTCCTTTCTGGTTTTTTTCTCTCTTCCCTGTGCGTCCCCGGGGGGTGCGTACGGTAGGGATGCACCTCGGATATTTATAGCTGCCGGATTCGGGTCCCATCGAGACGATCTGGAGGGGCGCCGCCTGGGGATTGCGCAACCAGGTAAAAAAAAAAAAGAAACACGGGGTGGGGGTGTCGTCCAGAGGCCCAGGGACGGCCGACCGGCTGGTTGTGGTGGCATTTCCATGTGGCGGACTTGACACGTGCCTCCACCCGGGCGGCCCTCCTGTCCCACGGAGTGATGCTTTGCACTTCAGCCGCCTGTTTTGTTTGATTGGGGATGGCACCCTGACTGACCCCCCCCCCCCCCCCGACGATCAACGTGTCAAAATAACCGGGGGGCATCCGCGCTCCCCGACGTTCCTGCGCCTTCCTCCCGGATCCCACGTTAACGAGATCAATTAAGACTGCCACGCCGGATTAGCGCGGAACGGCGCAATTACCCGGGATAGCTCCATCAAACGAGGCGGGGTCAGGCTATCGGAGGGCGGGGGGTGGGGGGGGGGGGGCCTGTGTGCTCAGTTCATGAACACACAGTTCACGTTCACGCGCGAGGAATCAAAAGCAAAAGAGAGTCCTACCGATGGGACGACAGACATCTAGGAGGGGGACTCAGACTGACTCTCTCTCTCTCTCGGCTAGAAAAGCTGCTGGGCCAGACAGGTTTTTGGGTTCAACTGGGGCGGCGGCAATTAAAAGCTAAATCCCGCTCCACCCCCCAACCCCCCAACACCCCAAAACTATTCATAGATGCATGTCAGAGACTGGTTCAGAGCTCCAGTCCGAGACAGCTGCAAATATACACCAGAAAGTGAGCCATATAGAAGACCGCCAATACGTTGAGATCAAAATCTAACTGTCATGCTCTTGCTTTTAACCTCCACCATCATTTGACATTGTTCACGCATTATCGTTCGTCTAAAGAGTTTTTATTGACTCGATACATCATTTATTTTTGGTTTCATGAGACTTTAAGTCAGCCTGACAAACTGAATGACCGGTCCGAACACATCGGTGCGTGCTCTCACACCATCACATACAGAAAGCCTTCACCCCGAGTCTCGAACTTTACTGTCTTCTCTCCTTGTTTTGGTCCATTTGATCTACAAAACGACTCTCGCCGTGAAGAAACGCCGAGACTACAATTAGAGCCCCATGAAATCTATTTTCTGGGATTCGGTTTTGAGTTTGTTGTTTTTTCTTTCACCCGCTGGAACAAAAAAGGTCCACCATATCCTACCCTACCCTCCAATTCAGCCATGTTTACAATGCTAAACCAGAAACTGACATGGTTTTTATATCATTTCTCCTGAGCCGGAGCCTACGCCCACGAGGCCGTCCACTCACTCCAGCCTCCCCGCTGCCACCGCGGCTGGATCTCAGTGGCTGACTCCAGACGTCGGGCTTATTCGTGAAATCTGGCCCGCGTCGTCAAAAGCGCCACTCGTCCCTCCGACAAAGTGAGAGGGAGGGAGGGAGGGAGGGAGGGGAAAGTTTTTCATCCAGACCACCAACCACTCGGCGAAAACAAACACCGTTTTCTGACTGCGTTCCACCGAATGTGAGACTGGAGGCTGACGCGCTCACAGCAGGACCAATCGCACGAGGGGTAATTACAAGACGGAGGAGGAGGAGGGGGGGGGGGGACGAGGAGGAGGACGAGAACGGGAGCCGGGCGGAATGACTCGGCGCTCTGGCGTGACCGGAGCGCTTTGTTCTCGCACTCCCTCGTGTGTCGCTTCGCCTTTCGCCCCTGTCGCCCCAAACCCAAACTTATCCTCGCTGTATGTCTCTACAGCACTTTGTCAGGCCTGGTCTCAGATGCCGGACCCATTCTGACGCCAACGCAGGTTTCCCGTTTTCATCCTCGACGTGCAAGGTTTGGAAGAAGCGCGCAGTCGGACCTCGTTCCACCAAACCCCACAGGGCTGGGAGCGCACGCTAACGGAGTTTCCGTCAGAAGACACGTTATGTGGCTACAGTCGTAACGTCTGGGGAAAATAATCCCCGAGATGTCTCGACTCATTGTTTTTCCTCCCCAGACTGCCGGAGCTGCGCGAGACAAACCGAGGTTTTGATGTGTTCCACTTTCACTCAGGTAGGAACGAAGAAGTCCGTTTTAAGACGATAAGAATGAGTCTGGTGGCCTTAGCAAGAGCGGCACAGCTTCTAGTTCAACAAAAAGCCTCTCCCTCTCTCTGTTGGGACTTCATCTGAAACGCTCAGAGCCCGATAACAATCTCAGAGGCAAAAACTAACTTTCAGCGGACATATAGTCAATGTGCACAAACGCCCAGGGGGACCAAATTGAAGCCTATTTTGAGGCTGCTGGCTCTGGCGCTCTCACTTGAAAACTGGACCAAATCTGCAAAGCTGCTTAGGACCATCACCACTCACATTACATTACTTTATATACAAAAAAGCATTTCGTGAACTAGCTTTTCCAGCCTGTGTAACTTTCATGAATCCCTCACAGTCTGTAATATCATGTCTCTGATGAATGAAAAGGTATGGTGGATTGGTGGTTCAGCTCTAGGGTTCGACCCCTAGCTGGACTGGAGGCCTTGATGTGGAGTTTGCATATTCCCCCAGTGTTTCCTGGGACATGTGTGTTTGGGCTGATCCACAAGCTAAACCCTGGTGCATTCCCTGCATTCAGTCCGTGTGTGCTAGAGGTAGGCAAGACTAGACCTGTGAGACACCGTGAAGCTACAAAATGGGCAGGGACGGGGGACGGTGGATGATGGGGCACGATGATATTATTCACAACAACTGGACGAAATATCGCGTCCTGGTTTCGCAGACCATCATTGTTTGGCATCGCTCGAACACTCGGCTTTTAGTTCTGTTTTTCGAGAAGCGCCCGAGAAGAGCACGTACAAGCTGGGTCCTCACAACGCAGTGGACAACGAGTCATGAGATCCCGATATGGGGGGGGAGGGAAATAGCCTATCTCTAGCGAACTGGGGCAAAAGTGAGGAGAAGGCAAAAGTGAGTAAGCCACAGCGGGGAGGGAGTGGGACAGAGTGGGACAGATGCAGGAGCGAGGGGGAAAAAAGTCACGGGGGAGAATGAAAAAAGGAAAAAAAAAGGGGAGCTTGTTAGCCCTGATGTGTTCGCGGTCCTAAGAGAGACGGTGTGGAGCGCTGCGCCACAGAAGTTGGCACTGGCTTTAGCTCCTCTTTAATCCCCATTTCCTCCCTCCTGCATTATTCATTTAAAGAAGGAGAGAGGGGAAAAACAAAGAGGGGAGATGATTATAAAAAAGGTGGATCAAGGCAAACCGGGAGGGATGAATGGCGAAGCAAAGGGGAAGGGTCCCGGAATTAAGCGGCACCGGCGGAAAGAGTGCGAAATCAGCTCTCAGTCCGAGGACAATGAATGTGAGCGCAGGCTGATGAGCGTGGGTCTGAGGAGAAGACAGAGGGGATGGGAGAGAAAGGAGGAGGAGGTGGTGGTGGTGGTGGTGGTGGTGATTGGGGGGTTTAAAGAGGAGAGAGGGAAACATATAATGTGACACTATCCGGCCCGGGTGTAGGATGTGAGGGAATCAAAGGCACCTTTGAGGAGCCAGAAGACGACAGTGAAACTGCTAGAAGAGTGGTGTCCATGATTACAAGAAGTGGAGAAATCTTTGAGTCTGCGCTCATGAAAGGCCACCCCAGGCCTCGACTGAAACCCCTGCTTGGCTAACACTGATGATACAGAAGGAGGGGAGGGTGGTGGTGTGGGGGGGGGCGAAAAAAGGGAGAAGAGAGGAAGAGAACCACTAATGATGGAGGGGTACTGGTACTACAGAGGCAGCTCACTCTCCAATTCATTTTAATCACTATTCAAAATCATTAGCCCCAAATGTGCAAGCACTCGTGTTGCCCGGACCCCGAGCTGAGCGCGAGAGACTCGAGAGTGGCTACACCTCGGTGCCTGTGCCAGTCTTTGAGCTCTTTGAGGGAAGACGGCCCGAGACTTGATGGAATAGAAAATGAAGAGGGGAAACTTTATTGTCTCCCAATCTAAGAGGAAGAAGAAGAAGAAGGGAAAAAAAAGCACACTATGGAGATAAAGAAAGGGGATCTTTGAACGTTCAAAGCGAGCCTCGCAAACTACGGAGTCAAATCATTTAAACCCCCCCCCCTTCCCAAATCCTGGCTACAGAAAGCATCAAGCCAATCGGGGAGCGACGGCACGGCAGTACAGCAGAACACAAGAGTGGACTTTTGTCGGCGACCCCGACATCAAACGGGATTCATTGCCCGAGCAGCAAAACACGGCCGAGCTGCCGCCGCCACTCCACAGAGAGGCCGCGTGCACGTCCCCATGTCACGCCACCAAGCGGCCCCGACCTACGTATGTCGTAGGGAAGCAAATCTGACAGGGCTGACGTACAATTAGTCCACGGTGCCGGAGCAGGCCGGCCCCACGCCTCCCTGGCACTGCGCTGGAGAGAAGAACCTCAAAACGTTTCAGCAGCGCTCATGATGCAGCTTGCATCATAAAATCATGCTCATAATGCAGCTTGCTTCATAAACATGAAGCTAAATCTTGTGCGGGAGGGACGCCTTGTTTTCCCTGCGTCAGGGAAGTTACAGAGGAGAAAAAGTGACGGACGAGCAAAGACGATGTGCCGACTATGTCGGGTCAGTTGGGAACTTTATATTCGGGACTATGTCATAGGAGAAGCCAAAAGACAGAGGGAAATGAGCTGCTTTTGCATTACATATCGATCAGATTTCAGTTTTTATTGTTGTTTTGCCAGAAACATGGCCACATTGAATCAAATCAGCATTAATGGCAACACAGTGCCACTGTGATATGGCTATAGCCGTTCAATACTGCAACAAATGCCTTCCTGTGAGCTCGCTACTGAGGCATCATCGTGTTGTGGGATATTGATATCACTACATCTCTACTAAATTATGATCCAGCGTTAAGGTTGTCAACTTCTCTTTCGGTCTCGACTTCTCCTAAATAACCGAGGGGACGCTATCTGGTTCACGTCAGGGCGCAGCACCCCCCAGCATCACACGCTGCAGACGCACACGGGAGCTCGCCGAGCGGACGAATGGCTCTGGGAGATGACATGAGGGATGCACGAGGAATACATTAAAAAGGAAGGAGAGACAGATGCGGCGTTGTCCGCTCAGTGGATCCGATGCCGGCGTAGAAGCGTCAGCGCGGTATCTTCGCGGAGACCTTCGCCCCCCCCATCCGCTGCGCCGAGCGCGCGGCGAGATGATAAAAAGGGGAATTAAGACAAAGAAAACCGCCGGGGCCCCGCGGGGACGCTCCGCGGCCAATAATCCATAACGCTGCTTTGCCGGCTATTTATAGGCCTCCTTTACATCCCTCACGCTCAGACTTTTTTTATAGGCTAATGATTATTTCGCGGGCAGAAGTAAATAGCACACGCGCAAATGGGCCCGGGCTCCATGTGCGGCCTGGGCCCGATTCATCCCGCGAGCATCCCGGCGACCCAGCGCGGGCGTGCGTACCCTCCGCTCGGCGAGGCGCATCTGCTCCCGGGCCGCAGCCGGGCCGTCCGCGCACCAGCGGGCCCATTAGCAACACCGGACCCTCCTCGCTCTTCCTCTGAGTGCGCGCACCTGCACGTCTGTGCCCCCCCACCCACCTCCCTCCCTCCCTCCCTCCCTCCCTCCTTCCCTCCCTCCTTCCCTCCCTCCCTCCCTCCCTGCCCGCCTCCGCACTTTCAGCCACTGTGCGTGGTGAAGATGTCCACTATTGAGAGGGGAACTCAAGCACATGCAGGTGTCGGCCGCTCTCCTCCTCCTCCTCCTCCTCCTCCTCCTCCTCCTCCTCCTCCTCCTCCTCCTCCTCTTCTTCTTTCTCCTTCCCTCTGGCTCCTCTTGTCCCCTCGCTCCTCACACCCCCCCCCCCCCCTCCCTCTCCAGCTCTGTTGCTCCTGTGTGTTGTCAACACAAGCTGGCACGTGGCTGGGATCCCGGGCCACCTCTCCGCTCTATTGTCCTGCCCACTCCACGGCGACTCTCTTGTGGCCGGGGGAGGGGAGGAGGGGAGGGGGGGGGGTGGCCCTTTGTGGCCAGACCGTCACTTCGGCAGGTGCCTTCCAGCAAAAAGGCAGGAAAGCGAGCCAAGCCGGGGCGGGCCGCCCCGCTTCGTTAGCGCGGCGCGGCCGTTTGATGTGCTCGTTTCATCGGCCCGGAGACGGCGGCCAAGGAGGACGCTAATAATCACTTGAGAAACAAAAAACATTCCACTCCGGCTCGTACAAGATAAACTCCAATTTCAATGATAAAAGCGGAGTGACAGGCAGCCGCGGCACCAGTCACAAAAAGCCCGTCGGCCGCCGCGCTGGCCCTCCTCTCCTCCCGCACCCGCCCGCCCCTCCTCCTCCTCCTCCTCCTCCTCTCCTGGGCGAGACCGATTCATGCTGCCAATCACCGCGTGTAAACAAGGCGCATCGACAAATCGCTGACTGTGTAGACGGAGACAAAAAAAAAAAAAAGAAAGAAAAGAGCCGCGTTGAAGACAGCCGTGTGATCCCCGGAGAAGGCAGCTTTGTGTGAGGAGGAGCGGGCTGTGTGAAGGAGAGGAGGCCCCGCAGGCGCTCAGGAGAGGGGGGGCCCCCGGGGGTCTGGGGCTGCGCCTGCACACGCGCTCGCAGCCCTTCAGGATGCCGCGTCACCGTCGCACCTCGGCTAAAGCGGGAAGTGAACGCAAAACGCGCGAGAGCAGATCAAGAGCGCTCGATTTGGATTTAGATTTACGGGCTTTTAGGACGGTGCAGGGACGCGAGTGATGGGACCCAGAGAGCAGACTGCGTCCGGGGGCCTCGGGACCACAACTCCAACTTTCTCCAAAATCTATGAGACCATAAACACGGGGGTCAACATCGGCAAGAGGGGGACTGAAACGGTGTCTGGGGATGCAGGGATGCGTGTGCTGTAATGAATTTCTCTACTAATTTGCCCTTTTTTTTTATACAAGTTATGTATAATTTGGTCCAGAACTGTGCTTCTGAGCAATCACACACTATTTTCTTTTCAGCAAAAGCAGTTCAGATAATGTTGCCTGCCTTCACTTCTCTCACTTTAACGTGAAAACAATCTTGGTGCTCAAGATGAGATAAGATAAGACGATATAAACGTGGCGTCAGGCACTGACAGCCATCCTAATGAGCTCTTTTTCTCCATGTGCTTCCAGGAGAACAAATCTAATCTAAACCAATGAAGAAAACGACTGAGACTATATCTGTTATCAGTCTCTGATTCTCTGGGTGCGTCTTGTTTGAGAAAC
>CM055194.1:10399072-10472755 GCA_029224185.1 Karalla daura
AAGAGGAAATGACAAGAGCAAGATGTCCAAATCATTAGTAATGTGAGAGGAGCAGTTCCCAGGCATGTCTCGTTACATAGCTGAGTGCTAACGTGAGGGCTCAGGGCCCGTGTTGGGGCTTCTCTGGGTCCGAGCCCTTCCTCCTGCGCTTTTTAGGGGACCGATGGGGAGGGGGGCCACAACCCCCCTCAGCATCTCTGCAGTCGGCCGTGGAGACATCCAAGAACCCGGACCCAGAGTGTTCAGTGTCAACACCGACACAAAGCAGGGTCCCCACGTTGCCATAACACGTATAATATCGCGTACAAACAGATGCAGCCCAGGAACGAACACACGCACGCACACACACACACACACACACACACACAGTGGATGCATGCAGGGTACCCAACACATGCTAATAACGCGCCCATGGGAACGTGGCTCCACAGAAATCAAGCTCGGCCCTGGCGGTGGTTCGGTTTCAGCCGGCTGTGGCTTTTGTGGCGGGCCGTGCTGGCTGCCCCACACACACACACACACACACACACACATATATACAAACACACACACACACGTACAAGCTTCTAACCAGATCCAGAGCGCTGCTACTCAATCAGAGGTCAAATGCAGAGCTCTGACTGCACCAGTGTGTGCGCTGCATATATCCATGTTATTGTCGTCCCGCCGAGGAGGAGGAGGAGGAGGAGGAGGAGGAGGGGGAGGAGAGGAAGACGCCTTGCACTGAAACCCAGCTATTTCAGATGTTTCCAGTAGCACAGTTTATCCTGGCTCAGGATCACATCGCAGAGAGAGAGAGAGAGAGAAAAAAGATTTGGTCTGACCAGATATGCAAATCAAAGCAAAGCCAAATTAACAGCTGGAGGCGAGTTTTCTTCAAGGTTTGGGACCGGAGGAGTTGAGAAATATAAAGTGTGTGATGATTTATAACAGGGGTGCGGGCAGGCAGCCATTGTTCATTCCTAGACATATGGCTCGCGTCTCCGTCTCGTAGGTGTATCTTTGAGGAAAGCTGCGACGATGTAGAAGCCCGTCAGCATCTCCAGATCGCTGCTGGAAGAAGTAAACCCGCTTGTCCATTACTCATCAATATTCCAGGAGGAGAAATATATGTTTTGTCTGGTTGTCTCTCGAGATACGAGGCTCCCCCCCCCACTCCCCCCACCCCCCACTCCCCCACCCCCCGTCGCCGGCACTTGAAGCCGGCCTCGAGAGGAAGCCGAACACATGGAAAAAAAAACAAACTGCAGCCACGTTTGGACATAAATTATAATAGAAACATATAAACTAACATGCATGTAAGCGCCGCGGACGTGCAGCGAGACACAAATGCACACACAAGAAGTTCAATGCTTATTTTTATTCCTCAGGCACTCATCCTGTTTTGCATGAGTGCATCACCCAGCACATACTGTATATGTACGAGCCTGTGTGTGTGTGTGTGTGTGTGTGTGTGTGTGTGTGTGAGTGTGTGTGTGTAAGGAGCTGACTATCGGAGAATAACGTTACCCCTAAGGGGGAGCACCTCTCTCCATGCTCGCCCTCCTCCCTTATCCCCCTTCTCGACTCTGTGCCTGGAGGGATTTCCCTTTTCAGTTCAGGAGAGATGTCAGACCTGTTCCACCATCCCTCACACACACACACACACACACACACACACACACGCACACATACATACATACAGACAGAGGCCGGACTCAGCCCTGCTCACCCAACATCCCAGCCATAGACTGTATATAAAAGATGGCTGTAATCTTTGGGCCTGAGAAGTGAAGCCGGAACGTGGAAGTGATTTTACTTGCAGTATCACCGAGATCCTCTAGGGCTGGCTCCAAAAAACTCCAGTACACACTCAACTCAAAACGTTATTGCCAATCGTAAAAAAAAACTCATACCAGCTAAAGTTTCTCATGCCAGAGAGTGATCTGGTGGTCAATTAGAAAATGATTCCATGATTAATTAGATATTAAAGTTTAAAATGGAATAAATAGAGGCATGTCAGTTTGATTGACAGGTGACCCTCACAGAGCCGAAAGAGCGATTTGAGAGCAACATTCATCAGACACATAGACTGTGTTTACCTCGTATTCTCAGATTGCCAGTGTGGATCATGCAGATAAGTGTGTGTGCGTGTGTGTCTGGAGGATGGCAGAGATCAAAAGTTGGAACCGCCCTCACATCCAAATATGTTTCTTTTTTTGGCTCCGAAAGATTCGAGATGGCAGGATGGCAGTTTGTAAGCCAAACGGCTGGCTTCAAAAACGACTCTTCACCGACCAATGGGTAACGTCAAGGAGGGCTGGGGCTGGATCCCAACATCTGGAAAACTCCACAAATCTGCCACATTTCTGCTTGTGAGGGATGAGTGGAGCTCAGGAGGACCATGGCAAAATGAAAATGCCCAGGAACTCATCCTTAAAAGAGAGTAATTGTTATTGAGGCTCAGTTGGAGGCTAGTATCAGCTGAGCGTAATAATAATTCGTTACAGCCGGTTTAATTAACAGTACCCTTTGGTAAGGACCGGGTCCGACCACCAAGTGAACCCTTACTGAAAATGCACGTTCACCAGTGCTGCGGTAGATGAGCGGCAGCACATTCAGAGATGACAGAACAGCCCAGAGAAGAGGGAAATGATCAAGAGTCCTGTGCAAGAAAGCAGGCACTTTCACCAGGCTTTTAATAGCCGGGACATTTTGGCATCGCACTCTTCCTCTTTCTGTCCACAAGCAGCACGGGCAGTGACTAACGACTGACGAACGACCTTCCCCGGCCATCTCGCGAAACCGCCGCCTTCACTTTTCACTATTGAATCACTATTGTTCTGAGAACTACTCCAACAAGTCGTCCAACACAATGACGGGGGCCCTGGACGGGGTCTGGTCAACTGGAGCATCATTGAAGCTGACTTTTTGTTTCGAAAGCTGGGCTGAATATCCCTGACGCGTCCCAAAAAGTTTTCGTTTTCATTTCAAAGCAGCTCATTCACGGAAGCCGTCGCGAGGCTCCACCATTCGGACACCGGCCCCGATGTGCTCGAGCCTCTCCGGACGATGCTGCTGTGAGCCGGGCACTGGAGCTACTGATTTCGGAGGAGCAGCGGGGGCGACGCTGGCCAGACCCCGGCCGAGGTCTAGGTGCGAGGACGGGTTAGGGTTAGGTCCCGGTTCACCTCCATGCGACGGGAGGGGAGACACAGCCAGGGGAGCAGAGAGGGCGGAGGAAACCGAAAAAAGACACAGCATTGTTTGCCTCCTTCATATATTAGAACATAAATATTAATGAAACTTCCTGCCCCCCCCTCGCCTCTGTTTCACACCCCCCCCCCCCTCAGACGATTTGAACACGAAAAACTTAAAAAGCACAAATTCCAGGAGTTGCGTATCACAGTTTAACCCGGAGCCACGCAGCAGACACCAGCCGTGACAGACTCGCTGTTCAAAGTAAGCGGGAGCCGCTTTCATCAGGGGATCCTGGTGTTTTTTCCCTCTCTCTTTTTTTTCCCCCTCCCCTCTCCTCTCCTCTCCTCTCCTTCCTCCTCTCCCTTTTTATTTTCTCCTCTAAACAGCGCGACACCGCCAACCAATGCCGTCTGCCTTTTTTTCCCCCTTTCTCCTCTCTAAAACCAGAAACTTCCAGGGTGCGCTCCCTGCTCGTGTGCCGCTTTGGTTTCCATCCTTTAGGTGGGCTCCACAGCCTCCACAGCCTCCACAGCCTCCCCGCCTCCGGTCAATCACCTCCTCCACAGCCAATCCCCAGCTGGACCGGCCCACTTCCCCTCCTCCCTCCCTGCCCTGACCCTCCCTCCCTGCCCTGACCCTCCCTCCCTCCCTCCCCACCACCACCACTTTTATTAAGTTTCGTCTCCTCCTCGGCCACCACTTAGAGCTTATTTTCTTTACCATAAATACCGGGCACAAATACATTAACATTCACACACGTTTGCACTTGAAAGACACCTCCGCTCCAGGCCCGCGCGAGCCCCTGCAGACTCCCGATGCCTGCCTTCAGACATCTGTAAAATATTTTTATTCGGTGCCCCAATACCGCACTGGCAAAGGTCTCTCATCCTTGGCTTGGCAGGACTTCTGACAGAGCCAGCCGGCAGCGCCATACAGGCCTAACCCCTGCTGCTGCAGCTTCCTGCTGCTCCCAGGGAGTCGGGCTGCCTGCCTCCCGTTGACTGCGGGCCAGGCCGGGCTGGGAGGAGGAGGAGGAGGAGGAGGAGAGAGGAGGAGGAGGCCGAGGGGAGGCCCCGGGTACAGACGACCCCCTGGAGACAGGGGCCGAGGCAAGATCGGGGCGGGGGGGGACAGGCCGAGAGCTGCGGAGGGTGAGGAGTGGGAGAGAGAGGACAAACTGAGCGGGGAAGAGAGGGTCTAAGATGCAGAGGAGTAACGAGGAAGATGGGTGGCATGCGAGCAGAAGGAGAGCCAGACAAAGGGGCTGGAGGGCAGGTTAGGCAGCAGGAGCTGAGGGGAGCTTCTCATTATGACTCCTCTTCCTCCTCCTCCTCCTCCTCCTCCTCCTCCTCGGTGCCCTCAGGCTTTGACCACAACCTCAGAGCCCCAGGCCAAACCGAGAGACAACCGAGACCGCGGAGGACTGCTGTGAGTCAGGGCACAGACACGGGCACGGAGGCGGAAGAGAGGAGAGAGGCGGGGTAAAAAAAAGAAAGAAAAAAAAGAAAAGAAAGTACCCCCCCCCCCCACTCACACCACACACCCACTGCAAAACCAGGCAGCGGGAAATGAACAGGCTCTCCACGCACAAACGATATGGATTCCACAATTAAGAGCGATCCGAGATCAATTTAGTCAATTACTAAATGGGTTCAGCGTCGGCCCTAATAGCTCCACGTCTGCATGAATCAAGTCTATGAACTTCATTAAAACGTTCAACAGCATTTAGCAGATGAATCCCATGTTACTTCTGGAGACAGGCCGACCCACTCTTTTTAAATTCCAACACGATACATAGCCTCGAATAGCGATACGAGTCCCAGAGCATTTCTTTTTGGTTTGTTTTCATTGTCTGCATTGTTTGTTAACATCGTACAGGCTGAGATGAAACACACAGCACGTGAACCCTGCACATTCTGCCTAGATGCCATTACATGGCCTTTGCTTGCGGCATAGCTACGTGCAAATGAATATCATCCTGTGTTCGATCGTTACGGGATCAAAGATATACACAAACGCGTTGACTTTAAATGATCCATATGACTAGCTTGTATCTCTGTAGTGGGCTCCTGGGCCTGTGCAAACTGAGGACCGGAGTCTGGATCAGAAACTGACAAATCGGGCCCGAAACTGATATTGCATCACATCGGGGCCATCTCTTATTCTTTCCTTTAACATTTCCCCCCCAATGTAAAACTCATAGAAAGAGTCTGTGTGACACGAGCAACATTTTGAGACCGACAATGGATGGCTTTCTAGGCCACTACTAGGCCACTACTAGCGCTAGCAACAAACAGTTAGTGTCGAGTAGCATTAAGACGGCTGAAAACGCTAAAACCGTTGATAACCGCTGATGCCCGATTGCTTTTATTTGTTCAAAAACTACAAACGGTTTGATCGTTGAGCCTCATTATTGGTCGGCCGCTCTATCCATGGGCCGTCTGAAACATCCGACGGCTCTAATTAGGCACACTTGAACCGATGCCGCTCTCTCCGCGTCGCCGGACACGCTGGCCACTTCCAGCGTAATTCGGCTGAAAATGCACGATTTAGCAGCTCACCCGCTCGCAAGAAATGTGAATTACACGTACGTTTGTACGCGTCCGGCCCGACGGAGGGGGGCTGCGGCGAGGCGCCGGAGGTGACCAGAGAATCCGGCTCCACGAAGAGGCTGCATCAACTCCTCGCTCGCCAGCGCGAGGGGAGAGAGTAGGAAAGCGGGAGAGACGGCGAAATGTCCCCGGCTTTTCACACCCAAACAGAGAAACGGGGGAGGGTAAGACAAAAAAAACAGACAAGTGTGTCAAAACAAGACGCTCTCGTACAAATTTCCTCTCTTCTGCGGCAAATCCCGTGTGAAACATTAAGGCTCATTTGTGATGAGGCTGGAACAAACGCCCATAGCACAGACAGCAAACGCGCACACACACACACGCACACACACACACACGCACACACACAAATATCCGCCTCCCTCATTCCGTTCGTGAGTGCAAATTCATTCTGCTTTTGTCTCGGCTCATGACAAATGCACACTGTCACTGTCACTGATGTGGTGTTTACAGTGGCGTATGGCATCTTGTAATTATTCTGTGAAAGTGAATTTGTATCCTGGGGGATCGGCATTCGTCTTTTTGTGTGTGTGTGTGTGTGTGTGTGTGTGTGTGTGTGTGTGTGTGTGTGCGCGCCGTCGCACGTCGGATAATCGGAAGAGATGGAGAGGCAGAGGGGGACGACTGGAGAGTGATCTCCAATAATATATATACATATATATATATATATAAATATATATATATATACAACTTTTAGAGTCACGCTCACAAACTGAAAAGCTGAAGTTCTTCTGATTGTCTGTTGGCATCGGGCGTATCTGCAGCATCCTCCAAAAAAAAATGCAAAATTAAGTGGGTAATGACAAAAAAAACGTCCAAATGCTGTGAGGATTTTCATTTTCCAGGGGGTGAGCATCATGTCCACACGTTCACTCAGTCATTTCAGGCTTCAGAGGCTCACCAATGGTGAGCCTCTGAAGCTGCGTTGCTCTGACTAACCCACCACTAATAGCTCCATCGCGCCGATACGTATGTTTGCTTCAAACGGAGCACGGTTTCAGGGCAAAAGGCAAGGCCGCGGTCATGGACAAAAAAACAAAACATGAGAAAAAAACACAAAGAGAGAGAAAGGAAATGATAAATAAAGCACAGCGAAAAGAAGCGTTGATAGTGTGTGGTCACGGCACAAGGCGACCCGGGGGCGCACTGAAAGCATTTCAGAAACTTTAAAAAAAAAGAGGCGGGCCCGGGTCAGTAATTTTTTTTGCTTTTGCATGTCTTTGTAGTCCGCCGCCCCCAGAGCGCGGCGCGGCGGCCCGTCGAGAGGAGGCATCGACGCCACGGCGAAATTGAGAGCGTCCACGTGACGCGGCGCCGCGAGGCATCCTCCGAGGAGATCTGGAGAGCTGGAGACACCAGTGACCCTCCGCGGCATGGAGAGGAGACGGATATGAGGAATATTGACTGGCTTGGCTGCTTGTTGGGAGGAGGGGGGGGGGGGGGTGGAGGGGGGGGAGGGGGGCGGTATTAAAAGCTGCTCAGACAGTCGACTGATTGCCAAAGATCTCACTCTAAACTCACCACGCGGAGAGGAGAGGAAAGACTCAATTGCGCGTTCCTCTGGGAGAGGCATCAACTTTTCCTTTTTCTTGCCTTTTTTGTTTTGCTTTCTTATCAGAAATTCAGCAACAACAACAAGAACGACTAAAAAAAAAAAAAAATCAAACATGGGCACGGAGCGGGCCCGTGTCCTAAGCAGTGAACTGCTAACTTTCGCCGGCATCGTCCCCGCGCAGCGTCGGGCCGGGGTCCTTGACATCATGCGACAGACAGCGCTTAATGTAGCTCAAAAAGGGCCTCAGGGGGCATCCTCCTTCAAATACGCTCGGCGTAAGGAGGAGTGGGGGGTTTTCTTTTTCCTCTCTCTCTTTCGTTGTGCGCAAAACCCAAAGGCGGGATGACTGTTAAAGTGGTCAGATGACGAACGTCTCATCTGATCTTTGGTGCGGCGCGGGGGGGGCGAGCTGCGGGGCTATAACGGGAAGCTCGCACGGGACGGACGGGGCGGAAATCGCAAATCGCTGCTCAGGGTGCAGCCTTCCCTCTCTCTCCCCACGCCGAGAGATGACTCGGGTTTTTTTTGGGGCGACCCGGGTGATGCTGAGACGGGATGCACCAATAAAAAAAAAAACGGAGAGGCCGGTCGCAGTCGCAGGGGAGCGAGGTGCGGGTTTAATGACCAGCACGGCAATCAGGTGAAACGCCTCGCGAGGCTATGACGTCCCATCCGTCCCATCCGCCTCCTCCCCGTTCTCCATTTCCAGGAATCGTCAGCGGCTGCTGCCAGTTTTGAGTCTCGCCCCGTCTAATTCCCGACAGCGACGCGGGGGCGGGACGAAAACAACGAAGTTTGTTTGGTTTTTTTTTTAGCTCGCGCCAGACGCTCGTCAAAAAGGCGATCCCGGCTCTCTTCAGGCCGGAAGATCAACAGCGGGATGAGGCTCGACGCAAACGCTTGGCACTAGCCGCTGAGGTACGCCCCCCCCCCCCTCCCCACCTCCCGCTAACTCTCGTCTGAATCGCCGCTCGGCAGCCGGAGCCGAACGCACCCGGATCGTGTGGCTGCGAGAGGCAGGCCGCAGGAACATGGACACCCCCCCCCCAACCCCGCCCCCCTCCCATCCCATCCTCTCTTAAACAGCTGGGGCCAAGGGCTGCAGGCCTGTGCGGCAGCGGACTCCCGCGTCATTCCCCCCGTCTCTGGGGGGGGGGGGGGACGGGCCCGGTCGGAGGCGGCCCGCTCAAGTCCGAGCAGCGCCGCGGATGTTATCGCTGCGTCGAAACTTTTGCTTTTTCGGGTAATAACCGCCGTGACTCACACAAAAAGCAGTGAGTCATACAAGGGAAGAAAGAGAAAAAAAAACAAGAGAAAGCTGAAAAAAACTCGCCCCCCCACCCCCTCTCTTAGAACAAAAAAAGAAGAAAGGAAAGCTCCTGTTTGTTCCCCCCCCCCCCCCTTCAGATAAACATGTTCCCCTCGGCCACCAGCCGCTCTCTCCTCTCCTCTCTTAAACGAGCCGTGTCTTCCAGGCGACGGCTCTCGTGGCGGCGGCGGGGCAGGAAGCGGCGCTTGCGTCGGCTTCTCGGGGCACTATTTTTACCGAGAGCCACGGTCAGGAAGCGGTTCGCACCTCGAAATGCCGCGAAGCCGACAAAGCTTTTCCAGCGGAGGCCAACGCGACGTCTCAGAAAAAAACGATGTCTCGATGCGTTCCAAGAAGCGCGGATGCGTTTCGCGGCGGCGGTCTGACGACAGATTAGAACGCCGCGCAGGGTTGAACACGAGTGCACGATTCAAAGGCTGGAAACACTGAAAATACTGAGAAATCTGGTGGTATATTAAAAATAAATGGAGCCATTTCTGGTCTGAAAGTTTGGATTCATTACTAAGGAATGATCTGATTAAAAAGTTGCCACAGTTTACCAGGCTTTCGGTCATTCTCTGCATATGAGAACATGACTGGACATACTCAACAGTGTCAGATTTTGTCGTTCTATAACCCCTCATCATGGCATCTGCCGCATTCAGGCCTCAGAGGCCATAATGGTGTTACATCCACACACACACACACACACACGCACACGTTATTGACATTCGCTCTATCTACGTCTGAACACATCGTATGGAAAGTCGATGATAAGGAGAACAGCGCCAGGCTGGAATAATCATGTGGCTACAATAGGGTCACAGACACATCGGGGCAGGCTGGCACACACGCAGCTCTGTGCATAGCTCAGGGATAAGAGGCTGGCACCCAGTCGCGGGCAGATATTTTGCCTATTTAAAGTCCAACAAAAAGCAGATAAACCCGCCGAGTTGATTGAGGTTGCTCTCCTGTTAAACTCCAACGTCCAGAGTCGCTAAAATAAAAGAACCAACGTGCAGTTTTTGGGTATTTTTCAATAGCATTTGAAGCTTCTGACTACTCGGAATTGAGAATTTAGTTGATCAAATGCACCGATTCTATTTATTTGAAATGTAGAAATGTCTTTAAGTATATTAGTCGAGTTCCAAAATCTATTTCATGATGCCCTCACGTCTTGTGAGACTCTCGGTATCACGTTGCCACATCCATGCCACTTCAAACTCATCACCCTGCCACTTTTTCCAGCCACATATACGGTGCTTTGGGGCACGCTCAGATTCCCAGATCAAAAATGACTATGGCCGGCTCCGTTTGAACACCGCTGCTCGGTCCATCCCCCGTACACACAGACACAGAGCCCCATTATCTCAAATTAACAATGTGCGCGACTGAGACGCTGCCATTCAGGCTTGATCCGGGCACACTGAGTGCGGCATTATGCGCTGATCACAGAGCAGGCGAACTGCTGGAATCTGCTCCCCGCTTGGAAAGGGGCCCGAAGCACTTCTGAAACTTCTGTCTGATGTCTGGCTTTATGGGACAGAGATGCGTTTGTGTGGCGGCGTCCGCTCAACTAGATCACTGGTGCAAAAGCCTCCCTCGCAATTTCCTGAGAACACAGCAGAGCGCCGCTGTAAATAGGACCAACTATTAAGGTTTATGATGACGCGGGCCGATGCCGCCCGCTGATAACGCGACGCCATCCCTACAGGGTTTGCGCCGGAGCTGCAACGAATGGCTATTCATGTAGTCGATTGATCTGGCGATTTCTTCATAAGTGAGGTGTTGATTTTATAAAATGATGCAAAAACTTGTCCGCTTCATAAAGGTTACATTTCCTGACACAACGTAAAGAAACTAGAAAATATCCCCATTTTTAGACCTGATTTCATAAAAGTTCTACTAGAAATTGAAAGAATTGTATTTTTTTTTAAGCTGATCATTTTATTTGCCAATAAATGAGCTACTAAGCTCTAGGATGCGCTGAAGTGACGATTAGACTTTAACCACTATAATTTGCAGACTGTGTATGTCATTCTGAAAACTACTTAGGACGCCACATGTAAGCAAACAGACCGCATGCCTACACCTCCCGCGAGGACTCACTCAACAGTAAACAGAGAAGACTTGCAACTTTTCAAGAACACAGACAGCTCTTCACAGTGAAGCCATTGTGCAGAGTCGGTGCCTCCAACATCCCTGCGCTGTAACACCAGCGAGCGGCCGCTACTCGCACAGCTACTGTCAGGTCGCTCCGTCACTATCGTGCGGCGATGTAATCACGACCTCACAGTCCCGTGATTGACTGACCGAGGCGACGGCGGAGGCTGCGAGGCTCCGGACCAGTGACAGTTAGCGGCTAGCTAACTGTGACCGTGCTAGCAGGCTACATGCTACGCCGCTGCTAACTTAGCCAACTTCGTGGAAACTTTTTCCAAGTCAGTGTCACGGCCGCCGCGCGGGATGGCAACGACCCGTCGCCTCTGTGCGAGAGATAATAAACCCTCCCGGGGAGGGGGAGTGAGTGGTTGTGATCCAGGCGAAGAGTTTTTGCTCCTCGTCCGGTGAAAAGGAGTTTGACAGTAGTTGCCTGTCAGCTAACGGTGTGTGTGTGTGTGCGCGCGCTCTTACCAGGAAGTGGGAGCTGGGTGCTAAGCTATTCCTCCTTCTTCTTCTCCTCCTTCTCCTCTCCTCTCAGAGCTCCTCCGGGCGCTTTATGGCGGCTGTCTGCGAGTTTCCCCCTCGTAGCCCCTGGGAGGGTGGCCTCGGCAGTGGGCTCAGCGGGCTGGAGTCGGCGGCGGCTCGTTAGGTGGGGAGGTGCAGGCTGTTTTCACAGACACAGTTCCTACACTAGGCCCCTCTCATCAGCTCTCTGCTGACCCGTGTGCCAGTAATGTAAACAACCCAGCATTCCCAGGGAGCGCAGGGGAGGAGACTGCCACACTCTGACAGCCAAATACCGCGAGATTCAACACCGTCGCCACAACTTCAGCTTCCCGCCCTGCCGCCTCTCGCACCCGCCATTACAAAAGTGGGACCAAAACAATCCGCCGGTGGTTGTTGGTTGAGAGGCGTGAAAGTTCGCCCTTCATATTGGAAACAGCTGACAAGAACACATTTATTGGCAAATGGTTACACAACTTAGTCACAGGAAGTTGCTTTGGTGGCTGGCACAAGTTAGAATAACAATACAATAGGACAGATCAAGAGTGTTGACAGGATCTTAAAAAGAATTTAAAGTTGATTCAAGCTCATCACAAATACTTTATTGGAGAAAAGTCGAGTGTATTCATGGTGAACTGACAACCTGAGTGTCACTCGTAGTTTCCCCGTAGCTTAACTCGTAGCTATAAATTATTCTGTGGAGCTTTGTTCTTTCCCAACTTCTATGAGTTCTGTTGTATGACGATAGATTTATTTGAAAACTACAACTGCTTAGTAAGTCAAAGATATGTTTCTGACTGCTTGTAATGGCAGCGAGGTCTTACATTCTTTTGGAAGGTCTTTAGGAAGTCTGAAAAGGTGTTGAATATTGAATTTCAGATATCCTGTTATGGAAGACGAAAGTACACTGGAGTCCAAGATTATGAAAAGGTGTATTACTACTTGGCCAAAGAGAATTTAATGAATAACCCATTAAGTACCTGATTGGTTTCAGAGTCGTTTTTTCCCAGCACACTTAAGGCAGGGAATACACCCTTGATATGTCACCATCACAGGACACATAATAGTGGCTATTTAGAGTCTCCTTTAGACTTATATCTACAATGTTTTACACAAACTTCACACAGGAATGGGTTGGACAACGGACAGGCTGGGACACGTATGATAAGACTGTACATGGAAGCTGTTAAAGGTGTGGAAGTTAGTTCTTGGAAACTAGATCTTGGAAAAGCTGACAGGAACTCATTTATCTCCAAGTAGTTACACAACTTACTGACATGATACAGCTATAAGGAATTTGCTGTGTTGGATGGCGTACAGTAGCACAACAATACGATAGATTAGATAATATAACAGTTTTATGACGTTCTTAATAACACTTTTTATCCCTCATGGGAGCCTTTTCATTCATTGACTATGTTTTTAGCCATTCTGTACAGAACTTTAGGCCACTGTAGTTGTTTCGAAAGTTCTTAACAAATAAAGCTGTATTGGATTCCATTATCTTACCTGCAAGGTACCTTAATGGTTTTGTCAGGGTCAGCTCAAGCATTATTCCAGCCCTTATAAAGCAAAGGCAGGGCATGCAGCCTGGACAGATCACCTGTCCCTCACCAGACACACTCTAGGGGCTATTTACTGTCTCCAATCACCTTAAACATATCATATTTTGGACAAACTCCACACAGAAAGTCAGGGCCAGGACATGAACCAACAAACCTTTTGGTGTGAGGCAACAGTACTGAACACTGCAATGCTGTGTGGCTTTGCCAAGTAGACATGCAACTTAAATACAGCTGTCTGTGGAGATTCTCAATCATCCACGTCATTGCAATCCAAGGAGCTATAAGTCGTTGCAACTGGACTCATGGGTTTACTCAGAGTTCTCTGGTTTCCTGCATGCATGGTAAGGTGGCCTGACATTTTGTCCAGGGTGTATTTATGTTCCCTGGGAAAGGTTCCAACGGACACCTGCAACTTGACCTAGGTAAAGATGTCTGTGAAGATTCTCATTCATTCAGGTCATCGTAACCCAAGGAGATGTAAATCATAGAAACTGGATTCATTGTGGATTCTTGAAGATGTTTCACCTACTATCCAAGAGGTAGACCCTATACTTAAACATCAAAATAGAGTAATTACAATGATAAACAAAGTGTGCTATTATAAGCCTACTATACCACTATTCATAAGATCCTGTGCATTAAAATGTTCAGATATTGTGTCCTCAAAAACACTATTCCTCCATTTTTTTTATTTAACAGGGTTATTGATTTTCCAAATGTGTGAAGTGGGAACGAATGTAAAATACAAATGTGTTTCAGTTCTGGGAGTTAAAATATGAAAAAAGCTCAGTGATGAGTTGAAGTCATGTATTTTTCTGATGAATTTCAAGAAAGCCTTAAAATGTAAAATAGGAAATAATCATAAATTGCATTATATCATACATGACAATTATACCTTCTATACACTAATAATATTAATATTATTCACGGTAAACTAATCTTATGGAGCATATAGGATAGCCAAATTTTTTTGGTCACCATATTGTGTGTGTGTGTGTGTGTGTGTGTGTGTGTGTGTGTGTGTGTGTGTGTGTGTGTGTGTGTGTGTGTGTGAAATGTATAGTATACTGTATATACAGTATATACAGTATACAATACAGTATACTGTATGTGCTGGCTAAATTGTAATTTCATTCATTCATTCATTTGAAGTCTTCTTCAGTTCTGGCTGGCTGGTGGGGAAGACCAGAATTTCCAGCAAAGCCAGTTCTAGGTGCCTGTTGCCCCGAGCCATGAGGGTCACCTGAGGTCTGCTGAAAACAACTGCAATTGTCGGATTCCAATGATGGCAGGTGGGAAGGGTTTTGAAACTTCCTGGGAAGAGTTGGTAGGACAGCATTGTACGTAGAGTCTATAAAGGTGGAGTCACAGACCTCCCTATCTGTCTCTAGCACCACCTATCCCTTACACACATCTTCACAACAGCATGGTATTGTGCTATTGAGTTCACTGTTGTCAGTAGGGAGGTTCACAGGGATCTCTATTTATGCTCAATGACCTTGCTGGTTTTTGCACCTATCACAAAAACAAATTCCTCATGGCTAAGCTAATATGATACTTAATATGATAAGCTAATATCACTTCAGATTTTTGCAGGTTATTGCATTCAATGGAATTTTACCATGTGCCTTAAAACAGGGCCTCAAAAGCTCATAATACAGCAAGTGGATGATTTATTAAAATCTGCAAGATATCTTGAAATTATACGTATTTAAAATTCATTCATTCATACATCACTGATGTCGCCAGGGTCTGCTGGAGCCTGGAGCCTCTCCTACTGCACATAGGGCAAAAGCCGGGAATACACCCTGGACAGGTCGTCATTCCTTCACATGGCACACACACGATATTCCTTTACACCTAGGGGGAAATTAAGAGTTTCAAATCAGCCTAAACATGCAGGTTTTTAGACTGTGGGAGGAAACCTGGAGCACCTGGAGAAAACCCACACAGACACAGGGAGAACATGCAAACTCCCCCCAAATGTTAATTTCTTTCTTGGTTAAGAATATGTATATTTTGACTTTAAGGGTGAAAAATAAAACTGGCCATCCTTTGCCAAACAGAAATCTCTCTTTTTGAGTTTTCATTTGTGGATGGAGTTTGTTGGACGAAACAATTCACTATTTTTATTTTCCTATTTAAATTACATTTTTTTAATTACAAGATTTTTAAGATTGGCATATGTTATCTGTATAAAATCTTTTTATACAGATAAGAAATGAAAGGAAAGAAGTGAAAGAAATGCAGCCAAGTGAGCTGACGCAAAATCAAAATAAGTTTCATATCCCCAAATTTTACAAGTTTTAGCTTTACTTTTTAAACTTAATTTTGAGTTTTCCTGACAGGTAAATATCTGTGGTTTCTTTCTACTATTGGGAGTGACACATTCTTTAGTTCCTCTTGAGATGGAGACATCCAAAGCATAATGGATTCTGCTGAACACACACACACATCCACAGTTAAGTGTACACACTTTGACACATAGTGGAGCTCGCATTACACATATGCATGCAGAATACCCACACATCCCATGGCACCCACATACGGCACCATCTGTACTCGGGAATATCATGAGACTCTATTGACGAAAGTGGGTTGCAGATTGGCTCGCATGGACAGCAAGAGCATCTGGAATTGATCAGCTTACTTTGCTTTGATAAAAGCTTCAGCGCTGATTTCAGACTGACAATTCAAACACTGCTGATACACAGGAAACACATCTGTCTTCTTCCCATCCCCGTTGTTAATAATCAACAAGTTAGGTGGGGTTGTGTTTCTTCTCCCTACTTCAATAGCCTTTTTTGTTAACCTCACCGCAAATATGGAAAAGGGAGAGATGCCTGGAGTGTAGGATTTTCCCCCCTTTTTCTTCAACAACAGTTGAAGATTAAAAGAAACGTCTCACAGAAATCTGTCAATTCTGTATGTGAATAATGCTGTGTGGAATTTAATGGCATGAGTTATATTGGGTTTCCTCTACACCCACATTTTCTTTCAATAAGATCAATGGCACTCAGTGACAGATAGGGACGGTCTTTTGTATCTTCAAATTTCAGGTTTCTGAGGGAATAATTAGATGGATGGATGAAAAGTAATGCATCAGTCTGCACGGAGAGCTGCACCCGGAGATCCTCTAGTTCAACACGCGTGCTTCCACGGCTGTTTGGTAGAAAACTGTTTAATAATCGTGTTGAATTTCCATTGTTCTAAAAGTGGCTCTCTGCACTGATCTGGTGCTTTAAACCAATGGCAAACTTTTTGTGTTCTTTTTGCTGATACTGTTTATTTAAAAGAGCGGCTGTCCTTTTGATTCCGGGGTGTTTTTTTAGCATGAAGAGACTATTGTCATCTATTTCTCTCTCTTCCCCTTCCAACTTTCCGCAGTCGCTCGCAGGTAACCAAGACAGAAAAGGTTTTCCCTCCAGGGGAAATGCAGAAGGTTGAATCATTGGATTTATAGAGATGCTTTAGACATTTTTACTGTAAATGTGACATTTGAATCTGACACGCTCCTGCTAATCTTTTGGGTTTTCTCACAGCAAATTGATGACATTTATTCATTCATTATCTCTCCACATCTCCAGCTTACATCAGGCAAAAGCCGGGAATACACCCCTAGACAGGTCACTAGTTCATCAAATGGCACACACACCATTTACTCTTACACTATCACCAAGGGGCATTTTAGAGTTTCAAAAATGAACATGCATATTTTCAGCTGTGGGGGGAAGCCAGATTGCCTCGAAAAAAAACAATGTAGACATAGGGAGAACATGCAAACAAATACAGAAAGGACCTCAGACCAACCTGGACTCCAACTGGGGACCTCCTTCTTGCAGGGAGGTGGGTAAACAATTCTGCCAAAAGTATAAGACAACATTTGCTAGCACTTTATGTCTAAATGTAAGGGAAAAAAAGGAAATATATAGAATACATATGAGAACAAATGTCAGATTGATTAAAAAAATAAAAATGTTTTTTTCTGAAGATTAGAAGAAAGCAACAAAACAGTCACAAGGTAACTATATTGTGAGCAGCCATTCGTACAAAGCATCGTACGACACATTTTTTTGTTTTCTTCAACATACATTCAACATTCAACATATTTTAGTGCAAATCTGCCAGGGTTTTCATTGCTAAATATGCAGAAATTTTGCACCCAGGGGCTGAGAGCACACTTTAAATGCTTAAAAAGAAGAAAATGTTGATGTTTTCACTCATGTCTTTTTTATTTCCCTCTGTGTTGTTGATCTGGCTCAGGGGTTAGGTATGACTGCAGCATGGTTGAGACAGAAGCTGCAGTCAAAGCTCCTGTGATCGGGTGCAGACTTCATAGAGCCCAGCAGATGGAGGGGAGAGGAGCTGCGTGCATCCTGAAGGTTTAGCAAGAACTGAGAGGTTACACTCTACCAGTACAAAGCTGACCTGTCACACACTGAAACATGCCGTATCAATGCAGACGAGCTTCCTGTTTATGTACCTCACAGAGCACAGCTATCAGAGGGAAGAGAAAGGCATTACAGATGGAGATATGTGAGAAATGTTGCCTCTCTCCTCGTATACCCAGGCGATCTTGGAGGCAGCGTGCATGTGACGCCTGCATTTCCATTTTATACACTAATTAATGTTGCTTTGTCTTCAAAGTGCAATTGCAACCGTGGTTATCAGCCTTGATCGCAGCATTTTCAAGGTTGTCTAGATGTGAGCCGTCACATAACAAATACCTGCAAATATAGAATAACAGCACAACAGAGGAATAAGGGATTAATGGCGTGCGGAGAGTACCGCACAAATGAGGCACAGGAGAGATAGCCTGTGATAATGTGAAGGACAGAACCCACAGAACGGCATATTATTCCCGCCTAGATCACTCTATACAATCTGTTTTTCAATGGCTGCTTCTGTGTGAGCCATTGTTGTATTTTAATGCGTCTGTGTGTGTGTGTGTGTGTGTGTGTGTGTGTGTGTGTGTTTGAGAGCATGTGTGTGTATGGTGTGTACTTACATGTGTTTGTGTATTCCCTCTCATGGCAAAGACCCAGCACAGAGGATCCCTCCACCTGCTCTGCATCAACAAGCGGACACACACACGCACACACACACACACACACACACACACACACACACACACACACACACACACACACACACACAAACACACGTACACACACACACACACTCACGTCTCCTCTAATTCAGAGGGCACTCCATTGACTTACACTGATTCATTTCCTGGGGGTTTGCCTCGAGTCTACTCCTCACCTTAACTCACCTGCACTTCACCTTAAAATTTAAATATTTTAACTGGAGGAGCATCCTCACAATGTGGTTATAAACATATTGATGTCACCATAATATTAATAACATGTGTCCACAGAGACAAATCCATGTTTCCAGGAAGTCAGAAGTCATTACATTGACTCACATTCATTTCCTGGGGGTTTGCCTTGAGTCGACTCCTAACCTTAACTCACCCGTATTTCACAGTACTCCTAAAAGTGTGAACATCGCCAAAATGTGACTGTAAACCCACTGATGTCCCCACATCATAAGTAAGACATGTACTCACACACAGCTTTCATGTGTACCCAATTTCAGAGGACTTGCATTCATTTCCTGGGGCTTCATGCTGACTGTAGCTCAGACCTTAACTTTTCTTCACTTCACCCTAAAGTCTAACCCTAACCCATTCATGTCCCCACAACATCAGTAATATATGCCCCCCCCCCCCCCACACACACACACAGACACACACACACAGACACAAAGACATCACAGTTTAGCTATGTGTCATTCACATTGTCACCCCTCTGTGTGTGATGGTGTTTGCATGCGTCCCGGTGCCGGTGTGTGTCTGTGTTAGGGGGGGATGTTGGTGTGCGAGGTGAGGTTAAACGGGCGCCTCGCAACAAGAGGAGGGAACTGAGGCGGAACTGGCAGAATATCACTCACACCCTCACACACACAGGCAGTGACAACAGAAACAACACCATCAGAGCACCATGGAGGCAGCAGGTGTGGCCTATGCCTCAGCGATCATGCCGTACTTTGTTTTGACCCTGTCGCCTGTCACTGTGTGTCTGTGTGTGTGGAGGCTGTGGTAATATATGTGTGATTGTGTATGTCTGTCCTCCCTGGAGTTCACAGATCCTTTAGAGGGGAACTCAATCTGCAGTTTGTGAGGCATAGCGAGTCACTGGTGTAGCCAGAGACTGCAATCATCACGTTAATGTTCACACAGGCGCTGGATTCAGAACAGTTCATCTCCTATCTTCCACATACTGCAGTTTCCTTTTTCTTTGTTAAAACAGTGTAAAATATCGGTGGGATTAGGTTTTGCAAACTGTCATGTATTAAAGTTGCCTCAGGCATTATTCACAAATCATGACAGAAGTCACAGTGTGAGGTGGATTAGTGGTTAGCTACAGTATATCCCTCAAAGCAACAAGGTCCTTGGATTGACTCCAGGTCTGACCTTTCTGTGTAGAGTTTGCATGTTCTCTCCAATGTCTGCGTGGGTTTTCTCAGGGTACTCCACTTTCCTCCCACAGTCCAAGAACATGCAAGTTTAGGCCGACTGGAGACTGTAAATTGCCCCTAGGTGTGAGCGAGAGAGTGAACGGTGCGATGGACTGGTCAGGGTGTGCTCCTTGCCTTCACCCTGTGTGAGCTGGAGAGGTTTCATCAGATTCCAGTGATACCTTTAAAGTGTAAGATAATGGACCATACTGTGTTTATGCACAGTCATTGTGCACGGAGGCCTTTATTTTACAGGAGGGGGTGGAAGGGGGGACTAGCTTGGCTGCAGCTCTCCTCTCCTACCTGCTTACACCGTGTTTATCTTCTCATATTGACATGAAGGCGAAGGGTTCCAGGCTGAAAGCGTGTCCTTTCTCAGTGTGACATCAGCTCGATTTCATGATTTCTTTCCAGTAGTCTCACCATCCCCGTCACGCACGTCTCAGTACTTTTCCACCCTGGTATATATAGTATATTTTTTATTTTTCAGAAATGAAGGCAGAAATACCTGGAACATGGTGAAACAGTCCTACTGGCAAGAAGCGCCCCAGCGATAAGACGCATTCCTCTCACCGGCAGAGCCCTGAAATTCTTGTCAGCACGGGGGCCTGTGACGTTGTCCAGAGTCTTCATCCCGCGGTCTCCAGAGCCGAGCAGGGCCCGGCTGTGTTTGTTTGTGTTCCTGCTGCAGCCCTGCTTCCCGTAGCTCTGTGGTGTCAACCCGCCTACCGTCCTCCCGTCAGGGCCGGGGAGCCACAGCCCGCGCTGCCACAGCGCGCAGGCACCCCAGCGACTGAGGTTTCCTCTTGGACCGACTCAAGTGTTTGCTGTTTCCCACATTGTTGGAATTCAACACCCGGCTGTTTACTGGTCCCCGCGTGGCTTCAGTCGCCTTCCCTCCCTCCCTCGCTCCCTCCTTCCTTCCTCTTTCCCTCTCACTCTTTTTTTCTCCCCCTCTCCATGACACACCTTCCGTACATGGCATACATACCCGTATGAAGCGATGTTTTCTGCCCGTCCGTCTTGTGCTCAGTCTGATGTGTGTAAATGATGTGGCCGATACGTATTTGGAACAATAGTTGCATTTTATAAATAGTACGCGATCCATAGGAGGGTTTTCACAGTCTGAGCTACTATATGGGCATCAGGGACGTCATTTTCATATGCTTTATTTTGCAGCTGACAGCGAATCATACAATGAATCAAAGGAAATAATATACATCTCAAGGAAAAATGTTAACAAGATGATGAGGCGCATGCAAAATGAGAATCTCTTCTTTATCTGCTTTGTTTTGTTTTGTGTTTTTTTTTTTCTCTTCTCACTTCCTTCCCTCGGTACAGCCAGATGGCAAAGCTCCAGCTCTGCAGTCCTCTTCATACACTCATCACATTTGATGGGCGTCCTGCTGCCGAGTTTCAAGGAGGCCATGTGTTTTTAGCAAACGCCACAAAAGAAAACTTCTATTTAGCAAAGCTGATTCCTGGGCGGGGTGCACGGGGGCAGCAGCAGCGTGTTTGCGTATGTGTGTGTGTGTGTGTGCGTGTGTGTGTGTGTCTGTGTGTGTGTGTATGTGGAGAACAAAGACGGTGGGAACATATATATTGTGCTTACACAGGAGCAAGGCGGTGGGAGAAAGGTTGTGTGTGCAGTACGTTTGTGTGTGTGTGTGTGTGTGTGTGTGTGTGTGTGTGTGTGTGTGTGTGTGTGTGTGTGTGTGTGTGTGTGTGTGCTCATACCATCCATACGATCTGTGTTTGTCGTCATGTAGGATGTCTTTTAATCACATCCTGTTCCTTTCTGTGCTTGTTGTTTGTTTTTTTTATACTATGTTACAATACATTTTATTTTCATTTAACATTCCAATACAGAAAGGTTTTCTCTTTTTTTTTTTCACATTGATGTCATAAATATCATACACTGTGGGGGGGGGTCTCCTCCTCCTCCTCCTCCTCGGGACAAACTTTTTTTTTTTAAATAAAAGAAAAAAAAAAGAAAATTCATCTGTGGTACACTTTCAACTGAAACAGGTCTTATGTCGTTTATTTGTTCTCAATATGCTATCGTCTTATCATCCTAATATTGTCTTTGTCTTCAATGGTGAGGAATTCCCATCAAAGTTTTCCCCTTCTCTTAATACTTTAGGGAATTTTCAAACGTCGGGATGTATGGCTGTAATGCCCCAAGATTTGTTCTCCCTGAAAGAAACGATAGAGTAAGAATATATTAACTACAGAGCAACCTGGCTTTACGGGGTCTGCATTTACTCTTACTGCATTTTAGGTTTACCAATATCTTATGCATCAATATATATACTATATATATACTATATATATATATATATCAATATATGCTTTGCAGCATTCCTCTGATGTCAATTTTACAGCCACGTTCATGCATTAAAAAGCAATTTCATAGTTTTGACTGCAGGGTTTAGATGCAAATCCATGGGGCATTACGTTCAAAACCATAAACATCATAAAATAGGGGGATAGAAATCAAAAAATGGAAGCAAAAATGAGGACGTTCGGCTGATCGTCGATAACTGAATGCTGTCTCGTTTGTTGATGTGATAAAACGGAAAATCGCATTCGAGGTAGAACACAAAAAATGGCAGAGTGTAATGAAAAATAAAAGCCATTTAAAGCAAAGTAGTTTTATTCACACAAATTTAATAAGATATATAACAACCGTTTGGTCCATAAATATTTAAGGGGAAATAGTTTCTATACACCATCTTTATCAAGAAACAGGGAAACATGGACAATCTTGATAGAACACTTACTGTACTCAACTATTAACACGAAGATCAATATATAAGGTTCTTGGATTACCCAACTATATCTGAAAGAGTGCACAAATGCTTTCTATGACATCGCTGCCCCCTTTGTAACAGGATACACCATAAAAAGATCTTCGGAAATAAGATGCAAAACAGTACAAAACTAGTGAGGCGTCAAAAGGATGTGAATCAGTTAACAAAGAACACATAGATCCTGAAGTTCACAAACTTTCTCCCAAGATATAGCATAAGGCACATAGTAGAACTGAGTTAGGCATCTACTTGATGAAGTAGACTTGGAGTACCACTTTGTCCCACGCTGGAACAAATTGTGACGCTCGCAAAATGAAATGTTGAAGATTTTGCTCTGTCTTTCTTTACCCCCCCTCCCCCTCCCCCTCCCGCTCCCCCCCGCTAACCCCCCCCCCACTCCCCATCTTTCAGCCAGAAGAGACGTGTGTATGTGTGTGTGTGTCTTTTTTTTTTCCTTTTTTTTTGGTCTGTTCAGTGGCAAGTGTCGCTAAAGAAAGTATAAATATGGCCAAAGAGGAGAACACATGGAGGATGATTTCCCACTGGCTGCCTGGGCACTGACTCCACCTATCTGAGGTCATTTTGAACGTTCATGTCAGCTCTAACAAATCGACCGCCGCCGCGTCCTAAGAACAAAAAAATCATCAATCGTTTACCCTGAGCAACATGATAGAAACAATAATGCACTTTTCACTGGGCAGTGTATTGTCACTGTGCAATTGGGGGTTTTTTTTGTTTGTTTTTTTTAGCTGTGGATCTATGGGTTGTGGTGGACTACGCTTGAGGCCAAAAAAGAAAAAAGAAAAAGTGCTCTGTCGTGAAAAAACAAAAACAACAATCGATTGCAACAGTGTCCATAAACTGTTCTCTCTCATTTTCCGATCGTTTGTGACGTGTTGGAGCGGTTACCACTGGACAGAGTGTAGGATTTGCTTCTCGTATGTGTGTGTGTGTGCGTCTACCGTGCTTCTATAACGCAGATTTTTTCACTGTTTTACATGGAGCTCTGATTCCATCCGACGGGGTCTCAGAAGGCCGAAACATTCGGAAATAATTAAAGCCTGTTTCCTGGAGTTATCCATTTACAGAACATTCTACAAGTTTATTTCCCAAATGATTTCCAAAACAGAACCAAAAAAAGAGGATAAAAATCTTTAAATCGGATAGTGCCAACACAGTGCATACATATACAGGTTTTTTTTTCTTTTTTTTCCGAGAGCAAAATATTCATGTTACTTTAAATTTGACCAATTAAGCATAAATTAGAGGGGGGGGGGGGTAATTTTAGCATAATTCAATACAGAATGTACAAATAAAGTCAAATCAAGTACAACAAAAAAAAATCTAGTTTTCCAGACAAGCTTCAAGTTTAGCGATTTTTTTTTCTCTCTTTCGTCCTCCAACGAATTGTGGGATCCATGACAATTTTCTAAACGTCCAGAATCGATCTGCGCGTACCGTAAGGTGGGCGGCGGACGCGGCCGCCACGCGCCCTCGAATGCTACACATTAAAATGATTTCCTCGTGTTTTTAATGTGGCCGCTTCGCCGCTCCTGCTCTCGTTGCTCTCTGTTCCAAGGAGCTGTCTCTGGTAGATTTTAAAGGTGTCACTTTAAAAAAAAAAAAAAATTAAAAAAACGTGAAATCGAGGAGAAGAGCAAAAAGCAAAAAAACAAAGGTGAAACAAAAAGAAAAACAGATTTAAAAAAAAAACAAAAACAAAAAATGCTCAGTCTGCTCGAGATAGCTTGTTTAGAAAAGGTTTGTCAAGGTAGTTTGCGAAGGGCTCCCCGAATCATGGCTGTCCAAACTAGAGGTGACGGAGGTCACTACAGTGATAGAGGGGTTTGTCAGGTCTGTTAGTGTGGCCGCGCTGGAGGGGGGGGTCAGGGCCCCACTGTCAGACGAGGGCGGGGGGAGTGAGGTGCCATCAGCCTTATCAACACCTCCATTCTCCTGTCGCAAAACGTTCCTTCTGAATTTGGCTCGTGCGTTTTGGAACCAAACCTGCAAACCAATCCCAACGTGGCTTTTTACTTTTTTTGCGTTTACGATTCAATTTTCTTCAAAAAGCAAGTGGTCAAGTTCACATAGCAGAAAGTCATCACAGCTAGTCCTTAGCAAGTTGCCCGTGCCCTAGGTACGTCACTCTCACATTAGCCTGAGCTTTAAAAAGGGGCAGATGCAGCACTACACTGAACAGAGGAGTGGATTTTTACGGGTATCTATGTTTAGTATCAATCACACCACTATCTTATTTCAAAAAAGAACATGTGCACTCTCAGTGTAAATCATCAGCTACAGCTCTGTCCAACATATAGGAATCTACAGTTTCAGATCATCAGAACCCCTGGATATACATCTAATGACTACATGGACCAACCAAACAAAGGAAACCAAAGAGATGACTTCATGTGGGGGTGGGCTGAGAGGAGGAGGATGGAGGAGGAGGAGGTGGGGTGCAGACGCAGAGACACATGGGGTGGTGGTGGAGGTGGAGGTGGTGGTTTTTGGAGGGTGGTGGTGGATGGTGTTAGATCAGGGAGAAGAAGAATGGCTCGGTGCTTACCTGTAGGACTCTCTTAGTGAGGCCTGTTTTCTGCGCCAGCTGCTTTAAGTCCTTGGCGTCCGGGTTGTGGTTGATGGCAAAGTAGGATTTCATTGTCCGCAGCTGATGGTGCTTGAAGGAGGTCCGCATGCGCTTGGTCTTCTGCGTGGGGGGGTAGGCCTGCTGGTCCCGGTCCAGGTGGTCCGTGTCGTTCTCGTTGCAGCCTGCACGGCGGAGAGGGGCAGAGAGGAGGAGGAGGAGGAAGGAGGAAGGAGGAGGAGTCCGTCAGAAGCCGGGACAAGACCGTGTTTTCTCCGTCGCAATAACCGTGTCAAAATGAGCCGCCTTAATCCAATTACTTCCCACATATGAGTCATTACAGTGGTCTGAGGCAGGCCCAGTGATAAATCACGCGCTCGGATCCCAACGGCTGGAGCAAAGACACACTCAGAGCGTTGATTCGGGCTTCCACTTGCTACAAAGTTTTGGTACATTTATCATATCACACTCCTCTCAATAATAGGTCTGTGATGATAATGATCATCAATATATTGTTTGTATTGTTTACCAACATGTATATAGATATTTGTTAGTCTGATTTAATCGATCCGCGCGTTGCACGTTTCACACTTCTCAGCCCTTTGCACAAAGACGCTCTTGACGTTTTTGCGCCTTTGTACAGTGACGGCGAGGCGTTTGATCTCTGACCTCTGCCTCTATTCGGCCCGTGTACGCACGGCGAGCCAACACACCGGGAGTGATTCTTGTGGTTTCCTGCGATCCGCGTTATCACATTTCATAAAAAGAAAAAGGTAAAAACCCGTGTATTTTAAACCAGATGCGGGGAGCGAGCTAAATGATTTCTGCTGGTGTGTGCAAAGACTAATAGGCCTAATGGGCCTCGTTTGTCAGGAGCTTAGTACTGCATGTGCAAAAGACTTAAAAGATGGTGAGATGCAAAAACGGATCCAATAAATTAAATGCGTGTGTGCCTAAAAGGTGCCGCCGAAGCCTTTAGCGCTGCGGAAGGGAGAAAAAAAACCAGTTTATTTCACTGTCGTATTGTTTTAGGAATTACACATCTGCATAAATCTCAAGTCGAATGAGACATAAATGTTTTCAATTGAAGTGACTATTGTCTGAGTGCTTTTTTTATTTTCCAACAGAGTCTGCTGTATATGTTGGAATTGGCCTGCCAAGATAACGCAAGAGGGGAGGGAATCCAGCATGCAAAAATAATAATAATAATAATAATAATAAATGAAGCACCATTTCTAAATTATAAATCATGGTGTATTGATTTTCTAGCTGAAATGCTGACCGGTTGTTTTTTTGTGTTTTTTTCTGCTCGCTGACTGATAAATTATCTAATGAAATAAACCAACGTTTCTCCACGAAGATGCAGAGCAAACACTTTCTCAATAACTCATTACTGAGCGGGGCGAAAAAAAAAAAAAAAAAAAGAGAAAAAGAAATCGCACGCGTGAATAAATCAGCGTGAATAAAGCATGTGTGGCGGCATCTTTACTGCAGCAGCTGGCCAGTGAATTATGCATTTTTACCTCGCCGTGTTTTTATTTGCTATCTGATATTTCTCTGGGCCCGAGCGGGGCCACATTCATGTGACGTGTGCTCCTCTGTGTTTCAGCGGGTATCACCCACTAGGGGTCTCTGTATCCAAACAAGAGCCTGGCTCACACTGAGCCGTGGACACACACACACACACACACACGCACACCTTTCCCTGCTGGGAACCGAGAGCACAAACACAACCTCAGAACTAAACCTCATCCACTTTGTCACCGATGTATACCAACAAGGGCCTCACACACACACACAGACACAATAAAGGGCAGAGTGTTTGATATTTCAGCACAACGATCGGGATTAAATCTCTCGTTTGTCCCCTCGTGTAAATGAGTGGCGGACCAAAAAAAAAACTGCGCCCGTTTTAAAAGGGATAAATAAATAAAAAGCTTAAATGAGTAAAAAATGTATTCCATTTAACTCCCGTTGAAAGAAAAGACACAAAAGAAAATCCCAGGGAGAAGGAGATGAAATACAGTAAAATGGAGGGCCCCCGTGAACTCAATCTGCGACACGACAAGTGTGAAGTGTCTTCAGTGGATTTTACCTCTTTCTCTCCGGGATTTTCTTCTTTCTCTCTCTCTCCGCGTGCTATTATGTATTTATTTATTTATTATTTATTTATTCAACCTGCTGCGGTTGCGTTACACTTTGGAGCTTTGTTATGGTGGGCAGACACGAGATGCTGCGATGGTTATTTTATTTTCTTATGAAGGCATCATGAGAAGTTTGGAATTTGCATAATATCTCTCTCTCTCTCTCTCTCTCTCTCTCTCTCTTTGTGTATGTGTGTGTGTGTGTGCGCGCGTGCGTGCGCCCCTGGCCTCTCCCCGCTGCAGGCCCCTCTGCTCCGGGGATTCCAACGTCACCTCCAATTAAGGGAGAACAATTAACGCGCAGATTACCCTTATTCCTCCCTATTCACCGGGAACACGGGAAACCTGGCGCACAATGACCAACTTTCTCAAGCGCACACTAATGCGGGGAAAGCGACAACAAAACGGGGACGCTGCAGGGGTGTGTGTGTGTGTGTGTGTGTTCGTGTGTGTGTGTGAGGGGAACATTCAGCAGTGCGAAGTTTCACAAGGAGGATAACTTTAGCAGATACTGTGGCGAAAAGTCAGGATTTATTTATTTTTTTTACACGTTTCTTTAAAGGCGAACGAGAACACGCGCGCGCGCACAGGCGCCGCTGACCCAGCGGGGTGAAAGGCCGAGAATCCTACTTGGGGGGAAAAAAAATACCCTCTCATATCTATGACATTATATCATTATAACTGGTATTCTTTTTCTGCGACTTTTTTTTTTTTAGAAAAAAATGTTTCTGCCTCATCTTGGCGTTTTTGAATAAAGCGTCGTTAAGTGACGACTGAGACCAGGCATTTTGGCCGCGCAGCTGTATGAAACCACAGGGCAGCGAAAGCTCCAGAAAGTTGGGATCAATAGCCGGGCTGACAGGAGTCGTAAACGGAGAGTTCACACTAAATTAGTTCTAATGAGTTGTTTGGAGTTCAATAGTACAGTAAGCTGCTTAAAACTCGGCTGTGGTTTGCTGTTTTTGGTGCACCCAGGCTCAGCTTCGACCATGGCTGCCTCAAAACTAAAACTAGTGTGTATGTGTCAGTGTGTGTGTGTGTGTGTGCGTGTGTGTGTCCCTTTCTCACCTATTTAAACTGTACAGTACTGCTGCTGAGACCTTAGCTCTGGTTAGCTGTTTTTGTTGTAGCCCAGACCCCGTTGGCTGAGACATTTGTGCCCTAAAACTTGCTGACTTGCCATCCACCTTCACAGTTTTCTGTACCAATCACCAAAGCTAATTCCTCACAGTTGTACAACTACCTGGCAATAATTATGGCAGCTATGAATATAATATACAAATGTAGATTTTCTTGGAATATACACTAAGTAGTTTTTGACCCACTGTGATTAAACAAAACACATGGGTGGTACCAATTCTGACACTCTCAGTGTTCTAAGTATATTTTGTACATTCCAGGTAATAACCATGCATTTTCTGTTATCCTGTGCTGCTAACGTGTCTTCAAAGCAAAATCCTCACAGCTGTTTAACTGAGTTGTCAATAAATTATATGGAGCCTAATCTAAGCTAACAACAATGTAAATGTGAGCTAATTCACACTGACAGACACGTATTGTTTCACATCAGTGTATGCGGGTCAGTGTGTGTCTGTTTTTGTCCAACAGAGAGACTTTGTGAACCTTGACAACAGCAAGGCCTTGTAGACGCTTTAATTACTGAGCCAATGTGCGCGTGCGTATAGGTGTGCGCGTGTCTCACCTGTGTTGTAGCTGGGTATGTCTATCCCCATGGCCGGGCTCTTCCTCTTCCGGGGTCGGCCTTTCTGAGCAGTGCCGGTACCGTTGAAGTAGGGCAGGGCGAGGCCGCCGCCTTTGGCCGCCAGCTCGGCGAAGTTGAGCTGGGGGTGGTAGTCCGGGCCCTGCACCAGCGTCTCGAAGTGCAGCCGGCAGTACACCAGGCTGTCCTTCATGCCGAAGTGGTCCCCCGTGGTCAGCGTCTTGTTGCACGTGGTGCACGTGAAGCAGCTCAGGTGGTACACGGAGTCGCGCGCCCGCATCACCATCTCCGAGGCCGAGATCCCCAGGTGGCAGCGCGCGCACCTCTGCACGGAGAACCTTCTGGAACAGACACATCGTCAAGACTCCAGATACACACACCCACACACACACACATACATAGACTATGGGGTCAAGGCCGGATGTGGTACCGACCCTGACCCGGGACCAGCGTTGAGGTCACAGTCCCACGTCATATTTTCTCTCCAAAATATCGCAGTAAAAACTGCGTATGAGCGCTTTCACTTTGAAAAGAAGCAGGGAACACGCCAAAGGTGGCCTCCTACACCGCCTAGTTCATTAAATAATTATAGAATGACATTGTGAATTAATATGAGTCGTGAATTAATTGGTTGTATATGATAATAGTAACAATACGGTATTATAATGATTACATCTCGGCGCAGGGAACCCTCTGGATCAAGACTCCAGGTAGCTACACACAGACTGCTGGGTCAGAGCCAGTGGTGGCACTCGCACTAACCCTCACCAGCTCTGAGGTCACTTTCTGCCCAAAATAAGCCACTAAAACACGCCAAGCGGTGAATCTGTGACAGATAAATAGCCTTTACTTTGAAAAGTCGAAGCAGTCTATTGAAAAAAAACACGTTTTCAAAAACAGGAATTGACCCAATTGTTTTACTTTTGTTATACATAAAATGGACAAGATAAAAAAAATGTATATTTAGTTAAGAGATTTGAGAGCAGTTGAAAAAACGTATCAAGACACTAAATACAAGAATACAATTGAAAATACTGTCGACGATGGTAGAGGCTCAGACTGAGCTGAAAGCAAGATGTACTTGTTTTTTATTTAAAAAAAGGATTTTAATTGTGATGTAGAACTATCTTTGGTGGGACAAGACCCTTTTTACTGAAAAGATTCATACGGGGAACAAAGTCATGACGCACCCTGCCCTGCCTGTGACTCGCTTCAGATGGGATTAAAACTGAATTAATTAATCATCACGCCAATTTGCGTTGTTAGCTGCCACGAAAATGTGACACCTGCAAATTTCTCAAATGCAATACAGACCAGATAAAGAAAAAAACAAAGAATAAAAATTTCACTCTCACTGATTTATTTACGGGCCTCAGCCGAGCACATCTGGACTGTACCACGGCGAGAGGCTTTGTCTAGATTTTTACGAATATTCTCCGAAAGGATTTCCTCTGAATGACTCCAGGAGAAATAATACCTATACCCAGGCCTGTGCAGCGCAGTCGACACCGAATTACTGTTATTTATGTCGACGTTTTTTTTTTTGTATAATAAAGTGCACGGTATACATCGATACGCCCCTCGTTCTTCCCTGTTTACGTCTATACAAATACCTTCACGTAACATCGACACTAGAATAAATAAGGAATATACTGACGGTATATCCACAAGGTCCAATTTTGCTTTGAATATAACGTGAAGTAGAAGTGTAGTCCAGAGGTAGAAACATCTGTGCGTTAATTGGTGACATTTGCACAAGCGTCCTTATTTTATTTTATTGTATTTACTCTTATATTACTTTATTTTATAATAACCTGCACGCACCCAGCTGTAGGCCTAGTGCTCTGTGACTCCTGGTTAATAGTCTACATTACACGCAGACCCGAGTGTGAGAGTCTCATATCATAAGTTATTTTCTCTTCTGAGCGGCATGCTGGGCCCCTGGGAGGCTGTTATGGTTTTATTCAGACAGGACCGGCCTCTAATTGGACTTTCAACATAATTCCAGATCAGCTGTCACAGCCTGTTGAATCAGGGGCTCTGCACAAGCCTTTGTCCAAAAAGACAAAAAAAAAAGAAAGCGAGAAAAAAAACAACGACTCTCGAGCAAGCTACCCCTTCATTTTTCTTACCTGTAGTAATCCTCCTTGCAATAGATACTTCCATCCTTGGCAAAACACGTAAGCTCCGACTCCAGCGCTAGTTTACATTCACAGCATTTGAGGCACCGCAGGTGCCACTGTTTGTCCACGGCCAGGAGGTAGTATCTGTCCGAGATCTTGCCTCCGCAGCCGGCACACAGAGCAGGCTTCTCCGGGCTCATGGAGGGCATGGTCTGGCTCACACACACACACACACATAGAGAGAGAGAGACAGACCGAGGCGGAGAGAAAGAGAGGACCGTCAGTTCTGCAGAAACACAGGCCTCCAGCAGTTCCATGCACATGAGATTACTCTTAATTTATTTTGTGTTATGTTTGTTTATCCAAGCGAAGCCTTTGTTTGGAGTTAATCCCCCTCACCACGACCACAAACCAGCTATTTAACAACTGTGTGTGTTAACCGATTAGGCTATGTTACATTTAATACAGGAGAATATTCATAAAAATACAAAAGTATGGTATTGCTTACGGTAGCATATTATTTGTTTGTAATGTCACCTATCTTAGAACATTTACTTTGTAATTTTACAGTAAAATTCAGAATTTATTTTTTAAATATTCCTTCCCGTTCAAACACAAAATACAAAATTCAGGAATTAAGTATTAATATAGTTATATGGCAGTGACAGTAGTAATGGTAATTAAAATAGCTAGACATGTCTTTGTTGACCGTAATTTTTTAATAGTCTGCAACAAAATTATTTCATTTTTAGACATGAAGTGAAAAAATTACCCTGCACTGCACGATACCTTTTTTTAACGTCAGATCTGAGACGAGTGCATTTTACACGCTGCTTCTTTTTCTTTGTGCAGGCAGGCTTTTCGTTTTGGTACTACTTGCTAATTTCATTGATGGAAAAAGTTGCCACATTTGACCGTAATTGCACACAAAGACCTGACCCAAGAGAAATCTGCCAATGAGCAGCGCTCGGGTCGTGATTTACGCACAGATTTTGTTTTGTTTTGTTTTGTTTCGCGAGACACGAGACGCGGTGCGAGATCCTCGCTGTGCACCGGGGCGCGCCTTACCGACTCTCTCCCGTTGAGCTGCATGCCTTTGGCCAGGCGCGACTCCGTCTTCGACCTCCTCTCCATCTCCTCCATGATGCCCTGGATGTGATCCCCGGAGATCCCGTGAAAAAGCATGGCTCCCGCTCCCGGACGCAACGTGCAACTGCCTGCCTCTGTCTTACAGCCCACAACTTCCATATACCACCGCGGCTCCCGCAGCGCTGCGCCCCCGACTCAGGCACAGAAGAAGAGGAGGAGGAGGAGGAGGAAGAGGAGGAGGAGGAGGAGGAGGAGGAGGAAGAAGCTACAGCATGGGTGGGACAGCGGCAGGAGAGCTCTTCTTCCTTCTCCCCGTCACAATGTCTCTGCTCCAGGAAAGAAGAAGAACAAGAAGAAAAAAAAATAATAGTCCAAGTGATGCGAGGCAGAGGAGGTGGGGAGGGAGGAGGAGGGGAGGGGGCTACAGTGGCAACACTGGCCAAAAATAATGACACAAAGTTTTTTTTTTCTGTTGTTGTTGCTCTTGTTTTTCAGGGGCGTGAGCTCTCTCTTTCTTTCTCACTCTCTCTCTCTCTCCCAGCTCTCCCAGCTCTCCCAGCTCTCCCAGTTCTCCCAGTCAGGGGCTCCGCGGTGCTCGGAGGTCAGGTTGGGACTGCCTGGATGTGAGCACCGTGTCCTATTTGTGCAGAGCCCGCAAAGCAAAGCCTGCCCAGTCTGAATAATTTGGTAGGAGGAGTTCCCCTCTCTCTCTCTCTCCCTCTCTCCCTCTCCCTCTCCCTCTCTCTATCCCTCCCACTCTCTCTCCCTCGCACACACATACACACACACACACGCACGCACACTCTCTCCATCTCCACTGATTTCTATGCAGCAACAAAGAGCTGTCACTCTCCCCTCAAAAACTCCAGACTCTGGCCGTGGACCTGCTATTTTATGGTATTGACACTTTCATTACTTTTATTCCCCCCTCGTTTACAGAGAAGGGGGGTGACGCAGGAGCGAGTATGTGCAGAAACCTAAAAAAAAAAAAAGAAGAAAAAAGACTGGACCACAGTAAATTGACTGCATATATAAACACGCACACACTCGTATATATGTGCAATGTATTCAGCATTTCTGCAGGAAATAATGTGCATCTGAAGTGCCATAAAAACCAAGGGAGTTTTAAAGGGTGTGTGTGTGACTGTTAAGTTTAATGGTGAGTTCAAGTTTTTCAGGCTTTTAAAGCTTTTAATTCTACTCCATCAGAATAACACAACAACTGTGAGTGTGTGTGTGTGTTTATGTGTATGTGATATGCATGTATTGTTTGGGGCGGGGCAGTGATCAGTGATAGGCTGGAGGGCGGGGACACATTGTATGAGACAATTTGAAAGACAAGTTATTTTGAGACGCGAAATGAATGAGACTGGGTGGTAGAAATTAGAAAAATTAAAGCATCCTACGCCGTTTGCTCAGAGAGGATAATCTAACAGCATGTTGTCGTTTTCCTCTGCTGTGTTAATGCCCCACGTGCAGGATTTAAATCAATATCAACAAATTACAAGCTCTCGGAAATGTACGTATATATTTTTTTCTTACCTGATAATACAAATGTGGATAAACCGTCGTAAACACATTTAATTCATTTTGGCGGACGCAACGAGCGACACACACTTTGTTTAATGTCATCTGGGGAGGTCTGTGTCACTTTGGCCGGCTGTGAAAAGTCAAATAAAATAAAATAAAACCCAGAGAGGGCCAGAGGATCCCCCCCCGCGAGTGTGGGGACAAACAAATTTAGTTCAGATTTATTTCAAGCTCCAGTCTACTCCAGCCCGGTCTCGAGCTGCTGTATACCTGAACCAGGCTGAGATGTAGTTCTCTGTGGCAGAGCGACTCTGGTTTGTTTCTTCCCCATTTAGATGATTTACTGAGGCTCAGGTGGGGATGCTCCATCTTTAAAAAAAAACGTGCAAGACGTGCAGAGGTGCAGCCCACTACACACACACACACACACGCACACACACACACTTTCTCTCCCTCTCTCTCTTACACACACACACACACACACACAGGCCGGAGCCTCCTCGGCCTGGACACAGCAGAAAAAGGGACAAACGGGCTCCATTTCACCTGGACAAAGACACCCCGAGAGGAGTGATCAACTGGGCTCTGTGTGAGATGTAATCTGGCTGCTGAGCCCCCCCACCACACACCCTCTCCCCCTCCTCCCCCCCCCCTCCTCCTCCTCCTCCTCCTCCACCTCGTCTCTCTCTACACCTTCCTGAAGGAGCGTTAAAAGCGGCGCGGCCCCGGCTTCACCTGGACGCTCCGACACGTTCTCGGAGGAGAGCGGAGGAAGGGAGGAGAAGGAGGCTGCGGAGGAGACGCGCTGACATTTCCCCGACTGGGGAGGCTTCGACAATGGGCGGCAGCATCCTCCCGTCTTTGTGTCTAATTAGGCACGCATCTCGCCTCCCGTTTTCACTGTTTTAAATAAAGCCAAGGTGCGAGGTTTGCGCGCAAAGCGCAGCACACCTCCTCCTGGAAATTACGCATTTTTTTTTTAAAAAAAGGGAAAATGTGGTAATATGTAGTTTATAAATAACCAATTTCTCCCGTTTTCTTAGAAAAAAATGTTGTAAATGTTTTGCGTTTTATTTCACGTGGAGAAAAAAAGTGAGGATCCTCCATTCATGGTTCCTCCCTGAGAAACGTTTGTGTCCTCATTTATTGAACACTTGTGATCTTGTTGAACAATATAATTGATTTTAAAAAATCACGCAAAATAACGACATCGAATCTTATTTCGTCGCTATTTTTTCTTCTTTTCTTTTTCTTTCTTTTTTTTCTTAACCAAAAAGAGATAAAAACGGGATTTTTGAGGGACACGTGTAAACTCTGCCTCTACCCATCTCTCTGGACGATCGACTTTTCCCACAAATAAACAAATAAATAAAAACGTATAAATATAAAGAAACAATAATAATCTCACCTCCCAGCCTGTGAACTAAATTCCCAGGCGTGCATTAAGAGAAAGGCGTCACGTCTTACAACATCCAGCGCGGCTTTGCATTGATTTCCAGCTGTTTCTGTGGCCGTGTTTGCACCAGTTCAAGAAGTCACGCTCGGATATTCGTTGGCAATATTCCGCAGACACAAAACCACGGCCGGAGGATGGAGTTTAGACCGGTTTACTGTGCAGCCCATCATCCCGGAGCCTCTCTCCTCCTCTCTCCTCTCCCTCTCTAAGCTGTCGCGCATTGCTCCACACGCTCCCTCCGCTCCTTCTCCTCCTTTATCTCTGCTTTTTAGTTGCGTTAAAAAGCCAAGCTTGCATTATTATTTCCCCGAGAAGACAGAGAGAAAAGGTCTTACCTGAGGCAGTGCGGCTCTCTCTCCCTCTCTCCCCCTCTGTGTGAGTGTGTTTGTGTATGTGTGTGTGTATAAGTGTGTGTGTGTGTGTGCGCGCGTGTGTGTGTGCGTGCGCGCAGCGTGCAGGCGCAGGAGCTGCGGACTGTGCGCACTGAGGAGCCGCTGCTGCGGATGGATGGGGGGGCTGCTCCTCCTTCCTGAGCTCACACTTGGAGTTGGAGCGTCAATTAAAACACAAGACATTTAAATATTCCTCTCCCGTATGCAGCCAGCGCTCTCACACACACTCACACACAGACACACACACACACACACACACACACACACACACAGAGCCATGAGCCAATGGCCTACTCAGCATGTAGGTTAGTGTGTGTGTGATGTAGTCGTAAATTAAAGCAGGATAAACTGTGGACTCACTGATCACCAAAATGGCAAATTACTATCAAATTAAGGAGCACGTCAGTAACATCAGCACCCCTATAGCTATCACCAGTGTCAAGGGTGGGGGATTACAGATTACAAAAAATACAAGTCCTGAAATGTAATATTTAACATATTCTGTGAAATTACTCAGTGTAAGTGATATATACTGAATATTTTGATTACTCTAAAATAGTCCCATCAATTATTTTCGATATCTCACCTCAGATGGAACCTTTTAATGGAAATTAGATGTAATATATAAAAGATGAATCCCTTCTTGTAATCTATTCATTTCTACAGTGCAACTATTTTCTGACTCCCCTCTGTTTAAATTACAGCTACTCAGGTTTTGTTTACAAAACTACTAAATGTATTCTGTTGCCCCCATCCACACCCATCACAGACTATGATGCATTTAGGTTTCATCTGTAACTAAAATGAGAGCGTAACGTTCCTTGGTAGATTCAGGCCCAAGCTGTAAAAAAAAAAAAAAGTTTTTTTTTCCTGGAGTGGCCTCTGCATGAGGTGGCAGTGAATGAGGTGCAGGTGAAGGTGTGTGCAGATGTGGCGTGAGAGCCGGGGATTGTGTAATTAAACAGGCCCACGGTCCAAGTCCAAAGGGTCAAATTCCATCTGAAATCTGAGGCATTTTAATCATGTGGACTGAATGTGGAGCCAGTCGTCAGGCGCCTTTCTTCAGTGTCTGCATGATCAAAACACCATGCAAGCGCACCATAAAAAATATGAGGCTTTATTTAATAATAATAATAATAATAATCATCATCGTCGAGCCCAACCTCTGCTCTGTTATTTCTCCCACTGGTTGTATTGAATTAGCCCTGCCAGCAATAACAAACAGCATTAAAATGATTCCTTTCCCTGGGTTCATTTCTCATTTCCCCCTGAACGGTGCTGTGGCACGACTCTCCATCTGCCTCACCTGCAGAGCAGAGCTGACACACTCCATGTAGATCCCAGACAGCCAGGAGAGGAGAGGGGAGGAGATGGGAGGAGAGGAGAGGAGATGGGAGGAGAGAAGAGGAGAGGAGAGGAGAGAAGAGGAGAGGAGAGGCTGTTTAGCCAGGAACCACTCACTGCACATGCTTGGCCTCTTGTTGCAACATCTTATGAATAAAGAGATTGCAATGATGAAAAATTTACCAGTATTTAACAATGTCACGTTTTTTGGTAAATATTAATATTGTTTACCCTTCTGGGCAGGCTGGGGCCTCTGATGAGGCTGCATTTTCTCTATGTTAAGGCAATAAAACAAATATCCACCACCTTCTTCCGTATTGCTGCCCCTCCATTTGATTCCCCCACATGTTATTGGACCGTGAATCCCCTGACAGGCCATATGACAACAATCATATTAAATAATAAAACAGTTCTGAAACGGACACTTCCGCTTGAATGTTGTGTTTACTGTTGACTCCAGGTGACTGGGGTGTCCTAATCCCTCTCCCCACGGCCTCTCAGAGATCAGCCTGCTGAGGTGTAGATGCTTTTCAATCGACACTGAGTGACTGCGATGTTGTGTGAGCTGCACACATGGGGACGGGGAGCACCGGGTGACAATTAATTACACCTCTGCAACCGCTTGCATAAATGATTGCATGTGTGTGTGTGCGTGTGTGTGTGTGTGTGTGTGTGCCGCTAACAGTCATTTTGCTTTTGCTCCTTCCGCCTGGGCTGACATCACAATGCACCTCATCAATAATGCAACGGCGCTGAGATCCATTTCACTGTGTACACCACAACAGAGTGGCGTGCACGCAGCGCTCCCCCAGTGTGTGTGATAGCCGGGGTAGAGGAGGGGAGAGGAGAGGGGAGGAGAGGAGAGGAGAGAAGAGGAGAGGAGAAGAGAGGAGAGGCTCTGGATGCTGCCTGGCTCCGAGGGCGCGGCGGTTACATTACCACACATCCAGGGTTCATCTGCAGCTATCAGTTCTGGGTCACCTCGAGTGACACTGGCACAGGCCCGGCTGGGGAGGAAAAATGGAGCTGAGGAGAAGGAGTTGGAGGCAGAGGAGGAGGAGGAGGAGGGAGGAGGAGGAGGAGAGGAAGGGATGAGGCGGGAAGACTCTCCCAAGATCCACTGTGGTGTGGGGGAAACCACAGGCTAAACACTGACAGAGTGAAGGAGAGGAAGAGAGAGGGGGGAGGAGGAGGAGGAGGAGGAGGAGGAAGAGGAGGGACGGAGGGAGGAGTGAAGCACTGTATCCCAGTCACATGTAGCCCAGTCACATGAGCCAGGGTGGGTGGGATGGAGGGTGGTGGAGCCTGGAAATATTTACAAACACACAGTGGACATGGCTTGAACGTTACTGAGGGGAAAGATCCATATGCATGAGGGAGAGAGAGAGAGAGAGAGAGGGGGGGGGGGGTGTGTGGCCAGAGTGCTTCTTTTTTCCTTTTTCTTTCTTTCTTTTTTTTTTTTTACATCAAATTAAAACGTCTAACAGTGATTTAGAAAAAGAGTGATAGGCAGGAATAAGCCTATAAATAGAATTCCAAGGCGTCTCAATCCTCATGTATCCTGTTTTTTTCGTTCCCATCCTCTTTTTTCTCTCTCTCTCTCTCTCCAGGTCTCACTTTTTCCCCTCTCCTCCTCCTCCCACTCCCCGCTTCTTCCACTTTCTCTTTTCTGTCTCTTCCAACCAACTGCTCCCCCCCTCCCTGACACACACACACACACACACCACTACCTCTCACCACCCCCCACCACCCACCCCCACATCCCCTCCCCTCCCTCCTTCTCTCCCTCCACCCCTCCTTCGATCTCCTCCCTGCTCTGCTCTGCTGGAGCTCAAATCACAACCCCGGTCCCTGGCAGATGGAGGATAGGAGAGAGAAGCTCTTAACTAGCCAGCCTGAGCCTCTGCTCTCTGCACACCAACTGCTGCCTGCCTCCCCTCCCCTGCCTCCAGAACAGCTCCAACAGCACACCACCACCTCCTCCTCCACCCCCCACCCCCCCATCTCCATCTCCTCTGGGGACAAAGTATCCTCTTGGGGAATGGTGCGCGTATTAGTCCATATCTGGCCACACTAGAAAGGACATGGAAACATAATAGATGGATGTTCTTTATCGCTATATAACCTTTTGGGGCAAAACAGCTTTTTTTTTCCTGTGGAGACGTAGCGGTTTAGGGTGATGCTTGCACGTGGTGTGATGTTACTCGCTCTTTCTTCTCTATCCTGCGTCAACCAGTCACTGAAGACGGTTAAGAGCACAACAAACAGCATGTAGTAACAGCAGTGGAGAAGTCCTGTTTGAAGGGGGGGTAGAGTAGGAAAAAAAACAACTTTTATCTTGGTTTTGTTGAATTATAATCATTTTATTTATACCTGGCCATAGATGCACATCAGGTACAAAACATCGTCACCTTCTCACTCTTGTACACATTTTCGGTATTGTGTTACAAAAAGCCAAAAAGGAGAGTGTGATGTAAAATCAGGTGATCCGATATGTGAATAAATGAATGCAAGGCAGCAGTTTGGTGAAGTTTCCAGTGAAATGTCAGTGCAAAATCTCCATCTCAGATTTTGGCCCAAACATAAAGGCTGGATGTGTCTGTGCTCCATAGCTGTACCACTCCTACTTATTTTGGGAAATAGTTGCTATATTGTGACGTAAAGTCATATTATTTTTCGTGAGGGTGGACGGCTTGTGTGTGGTTGCCAGATAAACATGAAACATATCTGTGCAGAAAGGGCCTGTAAGACTCCCGCGCCAAGGGCAGGATTGTAAAAAGGCTTATAAAAGAGCGTCTGAGGCATTTCTGATGAAACCAAATGTTTCATAGCTTCTATGTACGAACAACCGTTCTAGGTCCTTTCAAAAAGCAGTTACATCACTCTTGCAGGCAACATATCACAGATATGACGGCACAGACTTAAAGCCTGGAGGGAAATAAACAGGCCAAAGTGCATCTTGGGTACTTAGGTGCCTGCGACTGCCCTGACTCCCCTTTTATCTGGTCTCATCTGGCGGCCGACACTTGCCCTGGCATGAGCCTGACCACCAGTTGCGGTCTGAGGGAGAAACTGCTCCTCTGTGCTATTTGCAGCCCTGTCTGTCCAAAGGAATCTGGTGCGCTGACTGTCACTCAGTGACCGTGTGTGCGTGTGCGTGTGTGTGTGTGTGCGTGTGCGTGTGTCTTTATCACTAATTCTACCACAGGGATCAGGGTTGTCCATATGACCAGTGTGGAGGCTGCTGCCCCGAGGCGAGCTGACATTGTCTGTGTAGAAGGACCAGACGTTGATGTTGGGGCTGCTCAAACGCTGCTTGAATATCAAGACACACACACACACACACACACAGACAGACACACACGCACACACACACACACAAATGTCCAGAGCAGCGACTGGCCAGTTGCTGAGACTGATGTTCCTTTCAGCCATCATACGGCTGACACTCTTCTTGTTTTTTGTTTTTTTTCCCAGCCAACCCTATGTCAGCTGCTGGCCAGCAGTGATGGAGACACTGTAAGGAGTGCGGCTGGGTGGCAGCCGCAGGGCTGCTGTGCCTGTTTGAGATGGAGGCGGGGTGGGGGATGGGGGCTGGGGGCTGGGGGGGGGGTCTGCTTGGCCTGTCAACTGGTTGTGACTCGAGCCTGTCTGGTCACGGTTCCAAACTGGACAGCTCTCTCTTTCTCTGCGGCTAGTGCCACCGTCCTGTGGAAAGGCACACGGTATATGGCTGCCACTCTGCTCCAGCGCAGCATATGCTCCGGCTGAAGGTCAGGGGATGTTCAGTCCAAAACGCTCGAAATAAACGCCTCACATGTCCGCTTGGCTTCGCCGCTGCCGAGCACATCTGCACCGCCGCGGAGGCAGCGTTGGGCAGGGACAGAATATATGTAACGTTACATACAAACACAGGTACATACTGAGAATGCAAAACATGAGTGAACTGCATTCCAATCCATGTTAATGGCTTTTCTACGGGTGCTCTGCTTTCCAACCAGAGTCCAAAACCATGCAGGTTTAGGTGGATTGGAGACTCTAAACTTTCCCTAGGTGTGAGATTGAGTGAATGCACTCCGAGATGGACTGGTGACTTGTTCAAGATTTATTACCTGCTTTCACCCTATGTGATTTGAGGACGGGGACTAGCAGATCCCACTATCAGGTACAAAGGGGGATATGATGGATGAAAGGTTATATCTATTTCTCAATTTCTCTCTGTTTACAATAAGGTTTCTTGTCACTGTCATGGCAGTAAAGTGAGATACAACAATAGCAAGACTGCCATATTGATACTGCTTTCGGAGTACTCCAGAGTATTTGGATTACATGCACATTGAGTAATCTAACAGAATATGAAACACATTTCTGTACTGGAGTACATTTTAAAAAGTAACCCTCCAAAGACGACTGTGTGCGCGCGTGTCATCTATTTGCCACTTGGTAGGAGATGAAACTCGTAAAAAATTTCTCCATTTTTCATCATTCTGCTGCTGTTACATAATGCAGCCAAATTCAACAGAATGAATTCATTCATGAATAGGCTCGATGGAGGCGTTCGTGTTGTGAGCGTGTCACACAAAAGTAAACAAGAAATGGTTAATTAAAGACAGGGACTCGCTAACGGTTCATTTGAGAGGCAAGAAAGAGGGGAAAAATACGGGGTATCACCTTCACATACACGCACAAAGACATGACTGAAGAAAATGGACCACAACATGATGGTCTCTGAGCACACTGTGGTGTGATGACCGGCGTTTCTGGTGTTTTGGGAGTATGGGGTCAATCCTCGACATCTCTCAGAGGCTGCTGTGCCGTTTGTATCTCCAACAGCTAGGCCGGAACGTGATTTAAGCAAAAGGAAAAAAAAAAAAAAAAGAAGAAGAAGAAAAAAAAAGAAAAGGGAGAGGTAAAAAAAAAAAAAAACATTTCAAACTGTGCCATCACTGCACGGGGAAGACGTGGAGGGATGAGGCAGACATGAAAGTTGGCCTATTTCATGGTCAGGCTGCGGGACCGCCGAGGCCCTGAATGGCAATGCATCTACTTTAATGTGACAGACAAGTCCCTAGGCAAAACCCGCAGAGCCGCGGCAGGCAAGCGGGCCCAGGTACTTGATGAGTGTGACACCTTCACCATCCACCGCCGCGGAAATGTTGCCTGCCGCACGCTCCGCTGCCTCGCTTTAGAATAACACCAAATAAATTCGCCTCTCATCCCGCCTGACGACGCGTCCCCGAGAACCTGTCCTGCCCAGCACTGTCGGGATCACGGCGCTCCTTGTAGCCGCTCACGGGGCTTTGCTCCCGATCACTCGCCACTCGCCTCTGGGGCCCGCCCGCCGAGGAGAGGCGGCGGCCGCGCCGCTGGGCGGGGGATCTCCGCGCCAGACACATCCTCTCATCCCGACGCCGTTCGCCCGATCGGGCGGAGACGGCCGAGTGTGTGTGGCGGGTTCAGAGCCGGCGCCCGGGGGGGGCACCGCGCCGCCTGCCCACATGCGCTCGCACATCACAAATCGAGTGGCACATCTCCCCTCCGCATCTCCTGCACGCACAGGTAGTGCCGCATGAGCGCTTGACCCTACCTTGTAGTATTACTGTGGGCTACAGAGTGCGCTGTTTAGCGCAACCTTTATTCTATATTGGCCTATTAGGAGCCACAGGGCGTTGTGATGGAGTGAGCCTGCCTGCCTGTGCGGGTCCGCGTCGGAGCCCGAGTTGATCTATTGCAGTGCTGGGATGAGAGGGCCCACGAGTTCATTAGGCTGCAGCTCTGGAGAGCAGCCGCGGGGAGCGGCGCTGTAGCTAAGTGTTGCCAGGAGGCTGAGCTTGCGAGTCCGGTGGGGAGGGCTGCTGTTGATGTCCATGGCGTGTTTGTTAACAGGCTGATTCCATCAAGTGGTGCAAAAGCGGAGCAGCCAAGTGTGAGGGCTGACCCTTGGCCCCCCGCCTATTTTTAACAACACAACGCTTCAGTCAAAGGTAGACAGTTCAGCCGAGCACTTGTGGAGTGTAAATGATGCTAATATTCATGCGGCCGTACATTTGTGAGAAGAAATAACGAGACGTGCAAAGCAAAAGAGCACAAGACTCCATCTGACTAGCTACCGTTACTTTCACTTATATGCCCTTTATCTTGAGGGCGAAGATCTAAAATGCTCTTTCAGTTTTCATCTCCATACTCCCACAACCCTTGTAAATGAATCAGAGGAGCAGAACACCACGAAATATTAAACAGCCTTAAAGAGAAGGCGAAGGAATGAAGCTCAAGGCGTTTCGTTGGACATTCGTGTAAGAATATCAGGAGGGGAAAAAAAAAAAACAAAAAAAAAAAACACAGCAAATCCAAAATGTGATAAAAGGCTATTTTACATAAGGTTCTAGTGAACAAATCCTTTTCTCCTGCTTGTCTGTCGTGCGAGAATGAAAACAATCCTGAGAATAGTTGTGATTCACGGGAGGTGGGTATTGCACAGACACTACCCATATTTCATCATTTGGTACACTGCTAAAAATGACTCCGGAGCGGTCCAAATAACGACAGGCGGGAGATAAGCGACGTGTGCCGGGCGCCATCCTCGTCCACCGCCTCCCTATACGTAAAACAGAGAATTGAAGCGCCTCTTCCTCGCCGGGTCCTCCACGTTGACTTGGCCATATGGACACTGGAGGGGGGAGACGGGAATCATTAAACGGTGCTAAACGGCCGCATGCGGGGCAGAGCTGCGGGCACGCGGAGAACGCCACGCGGACATGTGTACCGAGACGAGACAAAGGGGAACCGGGCGGAGGGAGGACGAGACGGGACGGGACGGGACGAGGTGGCAGGGGGACGGGGAGGACACACAAGGCTCACATGCAGGGCGTTGACGGAGACGGTGGAGAGGGCGTGAGGACGACCAGCAGAAGGTTCCAGGTCACACCCGGACGCCTCACGGCTGCACTGTGTCAAACACCTCTCTCCTCGGTGGATCTCAGAGCCAATATTGTACCCCCGGTAAACTGTAAAAGGCTGGAACCGTCCCCTTTGAATTTTAAAGCCGTTTTGATGCTTTTATTTTTTGCATTTCGTCCCTATGGGCAACATCTGCCTTCGGCAGCAGGCGAATCAATCAGTTAGTTTGCTTTCTGATTCCAACTTCCACCTGGCGACGCGCATCACACACCGCACAGCAAGCTGCCGCCGATGAAGGGACCTCGTCAAACCAAGAGATACTATGAATCCAGAAGAAATGATCTGCATCATGGATGGATGATGTTCACAGGGGCTAGCGAGGGTTGAGGGATCTGTCATATCTATCCATCTACCCATCCATCATCCATCTATATGTCATCTACCCATCCACCATCTATATATCATCTACCCATCCATCCATCTATATACCCATCTATCCCTTTTCCCCTCCATCCATCCATCTACCCATCCATCCATCCATCTACCCATCCATCCATCTATCTATATATCATCTACCCATCCATCCATCTATCTATACATCATCTACCCATCCACCATCTATATATCTACCCAACCATCCATCTATCTATCTACCCATCTATCCATCCAGCTACCCATCCATCCATCTATCTACCCATCCATCCATCTACATACCCATCTATCTATCTATCTATCTATCTATCCATCTATCCGTCCATCCGTCCGTCCATCCATCCGTCCGTCCATCCATCCATCCATCCATCCATCCATCCATCCACCCATCCATCCATCCATCCATCTGGATTCACTAAAACTAAAGTATGGATCTTAGATGTGACAGAGTGACTAAACGAATCAGCCACTTGCACATCTCAGTCCCGTCCATGCTGGACTTCCGCTCCGTGCTAAGCGGCGCCTGCATGATGAGTCACCGCCGTACGTGCGTGCGTGCTGCTCGGTCCATCTGCTCCACACCGACTCACACACACACACACACACACACACATAATAAACGGCCCCTTACGCGGCATTCTGACTGCAGCGGGCATCTGAGTTAGGGCGGGTGGGGACTCGGGACGGTGTGAGGAGGCCAAAACGGAGGCGCCGGGGGGCCACATGAGGAGACGGAACAATGTGCCGCACACACACAAAAACAAACACACACACAATAAACGGAGAGACACACACAACCTGGCAGGACAGAAAACAAAGAGCTCACATGTCGGCACGCGCTGCCACAGCATCTCCCTCGCTGAAGGTGGGCATACTCTGTGAACACCTTGTACCCACTGGAAGGGTCGACATACATCTGCTTCTTTGCCTGAACATAATGAAGATATGATTATTTAATTAGCGCGACACGCAAACAGGTATGTTTGTGTGCGACCCCCCCCCTGCATACATAACAGTATAATCGTACATATATATATATATATACATACACACAGCACCGAACGTGAACATATACATAGAGACAGATTGCTTTGGGTCGAGGAGAAGTGGGAACAGGTGACCTCCACGCATAGAAACAGATGCAAGACAGTGCACCTCCTCTGATGTCGCTAATTAATTAGCGCTGTCCTTTTCGGCGCCGTGCAGTAGGTGAGGACCCGCGGCGATTAATCAGCCGCTCCGAGTGAGATTCGCATCGAAAAAAGCGGCAAAATTCCCTCACGTGCGGGCCCGACGGCGAGCCGGCGTAGCGCGGGCCGCGCAAACACCTTCTATAGGTGGAGAAAACAACTGAACTCCCCTGCCAACCCCTGGGAAGTTCAGAAATGTCATCTCTCAGTCTGTTTCAAACCCAGAGCCCACTAGTTGGTGAGCTATGACAGGCCATGAAGGGGAAAAAGGCCCCGGGCCTTTCGGGTGACACGGCCTGTCATTTCGCATGGCTTTTGCCGGGGCTGGCAGCGGGGCTGGCGTAGCCGCCCCCCCCCCCCCCGCCCCCTCCTCTCCCTCTCTTCGCATTGTGCTTTTCCCACCCAGGCCCCTACCGCCGCCCTCCTCAGGTCGCGGCCAACTCGCCTCAGTTTCAGGGGAGCGCACAATATTTGCAACAGACACGCCCGGGGGGCGCGCGGATGACACCTACTCGCCGCCGCTCGGCCCGTTTGATGGCGCAGCGAGTGGGATTCGGTCCACGCCACGGAGGCGGCGGCCATCACCGCTTACAGCATGTGACACGCGCGGTGCAGGAGGCGCCGGGGACGCTCGCGAGAGGAACTGGAACGAAACCGCTTACAAAAAATAGAGAGACTCCTGCTACAATATCTCCGGGCGACGTTCTGACAGGGCCTTCGCCGCACCTATGCCTGATCCACCCACGGCGTCTTTGATAGCGACTTTTAGAAATGAAAATTACAGTGCAGACCCGGAGGGAGCGGAGCCCCGGGGACAGCTGGGCTCTGGAGATGCACCGCAGCTGCTGCCGCTGCCGCTATCATAGCAGCCACTGACATCAGCTTAAGTGCGTTGTGTTTGCGGCGCGCTTTATTCGTGCTGATGCCGTTCGGCCCGCGCCGGATCTGACACGGGGTTTGTTTTTTTTCCAAGGCGTGCGCGACACGATTATGTGATTTGTACTGAGGTCCCCCGCGTATTGAGAGGGAACTTTGTGGGGTGGAGAGAGAGACGCCGAGTACGATACCGACCCCCCCCCCGCATCTCGAATATGTTTTGTCGAATCTGTTGAAGATTACCCGTATTTTGTTCACATCGGAGACATTGTGATAGAATACATCTGCCTCGCTACACAAACTGTAGCTGTAGTCTTATACATATAGGTTACAGCTACTTTAAGATAGCAAATTTACATTATTTTGAGTTCTCTGTATTGTGCAGAGAAATCGTCTGTACCTACATTACTGACATCACTTGACAAATATCTTGTAAATTGGGAGCAGATCCAATAAGTCAAACAACCAAAATGTATTATGTATATCTATATATTATATCTATATATTATGTATATATATCTATATATTATGTCCAGAATATCAGCTCAATGTTACAAGCTAAACACAAATATGACATCCATAGCGTCATGGTTTATATATGTTTATCTGCCCAAATTATTTATACAGTATTATAATGAATCCCCAGTAAATGTGGTGAATGTATCATCTTCATCATCATCCTGTGACAGAGGTTAAAATCGTAAAAGGTAGTAATACATTAATACATAAATACTTAACATGTTTGATAACACAAGGATGTCTGATATGAGTGTAAAGAGATATAGTGTATGATACTATGTATGTCTATATATAAAATGTTACTTTCTTTCTTTATTTTTTGAAGGACCATGCACAATATAAAAAATAAATGTTATGCTTAATGCATTGTACCGGAGTTTGCACCAGAGGTAATTTGCATTTGCGGTCCCTTGACAGAAGATATAAAAACAATATCACACATACGGTACATGGCACTCAATCTGCACAAAGAGTACTTCTTCTTCAGCATGTGCAATAAAAACACAATGCGGACGAAGGTTGTTCTTCCTTTGCAAAAATCGTCAGGTTCACATAAAAAGCCGGAGATCGAGCTGCGGTTTTTGATGTCATCTGGCGGGGCGTTCCACTGAGTTGTTGCTCCTACACAAAAAGCAAACCGCCCAAAGGGTATGGAGCAGTCTCCTACCGACGATACGCTTCTGCATTTTATGGTTTCCACTGAATCCATGGCGTTACAGCTAACAGTTACAGTTTGGATTTACAGAGATGATTAGGACATATTTACTGTGATAGTGTGACATTGAAATCTGATGCATAAGAATAAACACTTGCTAATCTTGAGGGCCTTCGCAGAACAAAGTGATGACATCCATTAAGTGGCTATCTCATCCAGTTCGTGTTGTGGGGGTCTTGTTCATACCTCCAGGGCACATAGAGCAAGGTCAGGAAATACACCCTCCATCACAACACTGGCTGTACCTGATTTTAAACTGTTTTTCCTGACATTCCTGTACTTGTACAGCAATAAAACTGTGGACTTGAGAGTGAAGTGAAGAGCGTCTGTTTTTGTTCCAGTAATCAGACGTCTTTACTGGTGTTTGGGGGAGCCTGGTCTCACCTCACACGCCTCTCTGTGCAGCCTGTGGATGCTCAGCTCCTCCTCTGTGGGCCTGTCTCCGTCCCGCGGCCGCTTGCTCTGCTCCTCCTCCCCGGGCTCTGCTGCGCCTCTGTCCGCAGACAGCCTCGGTGTCGACATGGTCATTGGTCGTTTATGACAGCGCACGCGGAGGACGAGCAGTCTGCTGAGAAATGCTGCACAAGGACAACTCAGAGGAGGCATGCTCCAGGAGAACTTCACACAGGCTGGGAACTCCTCCCCTCACTCTCGCACAGCGCCTCATCTCTCATCTACTCTCAGTTAGGACGGGATAAAGCATTAGAGCTTGATTAATAGACTCTGTGTTTACTTTGAGCGTCCGAATGTCACGTTTGCCAGCCTCAAGAATCTGTTGCACTTCCGCCCTCGCTTCGTCACGTGGCCGTGACGTCACGGACGGGGCCGCAGTAGCGCGCAGCGCCCCTGCTGGGGCTCCGCGGTACCGCCACGACTCACACACACATACAGAGATAAACACACACATTTTCCCCCCAGGGATCAATAAATTATTTCTGATTCTGATTCTGATTCTGAATTTACTGTCACCACGAGCAATAATCAACAACTCTGTACACTTAAGATTTCATTGGTGTGTCATTTGCCCCTGAGAGGAAATGTTGCACCATTTTAATACTAATTAAGAGGTCGGTACACCCACGTTAACAAAAACATAGCTTTTCTCCCCCGTCTTTTTTCCACAGTTTTCCTGTCACAAAGACAGTTTGGGATTTCGTTTGTTCTTTACTTTTTGTGCATGTGCTCATTACCGCTATCACCACTGGGATTTACTTATAATTTATTTCTATACCTAAACTTTTTTTATTCTTTATCTACTATATTTTATCTAAGCACATAAACCCCCCCCTCCGTGTTACGTAATATAATACAGGCCATATAACTGCATACAAATGCCCTCCTTGGCTGCAGCAACAGACAAAGACATCTTCCCGTGATATTAAAGCAATATATTGCTTGGCCAAAGCACAGGAAGGTTGATGAGTGGACATTAATGAGTCTTTCAAGGTTATCCAACGCTGTAAGCCACTTCTGATGATGTCTCTCCTACATAATTCTGGATAATTAAACGTGACAAGTGTCTTTTGACTGACATTGTGGGGTCAGTTTAGCCACAGACAAATTACGTATCACTGGAAAAGATATATATGTATTTAGTTCGAGACAGATTGCACACAAATAGGGCCAGATGTTTGAAGCGTATTTATTTTCCAAGTAGTAAAAAAAAATCAAAGAAATATAGAAGCCAGATAATGTAGCTGTATGGTAGATTTACAGTGTAATGTAGTTCAGGAAGTAAAGACACATCCTGTAATAACTCTTCTGTCTGCCGCGTTTTACAAAAAAGACAAAGCTGAGTGAGCCCTGGTTGTGTATCATTTTATTTTTGTTTGTCGTTCTATTAAGTGACATTTTAATTCAACAAGATAAATCCAGAGCACCTCTGAAGTCTTTCAAAGATGTATTGTCTGGGTCTCGGAAGGACAATGGGACACTGTGCTGTTCTTTTCCAGTGTTTGGTTTTCTTCAGTGGATGTAATATGCGTCTGTTGACTGTTTACAGTTGTTTGAAACGTAAAACCTTGCCGGTTCCCAGTGGCCAGGACTCAGGAGAGCTTTATATATGTGTCTCTTTGTGTGTACATGTGTCATATTGCATTTTTTGTTTCATGTTAAGGCAGCAGCCTTGCCATTATCATTTCATATGGATGCCTGAAACAGCATGCCCCAGTCTGCTGCCACTTAATTACCTTCCAGTCGGCCTGAAGAAATCTGGCTGTGATCCAGGCAGACTCTCTGGAGAGGAGAGAGAAGTACTTCTAAACCATTGGCTTCAATTTACCATGGGACAAATATTGCTTAAACATGCAAACAATAAAGGGGAAGTCCACCCAAAAAATAAATTCATGTTGAATGGAATATTTGTGATTGTGACAAGAAAGGTTAATCTGTATTTACAAGGAAATGAAGAGCATCATATGCTGATTGATTATGGCATCAGGTGTCTCTTCAGGGACTGTGTTTGCTTACAATGGATTTGTTACTGACACTGGCTGTGGGCTTGTGTTCTCTCTAGCTGAGGTATAACAGCCAAATACAGTAAATTTAGATATGATGGCTTGAGCCATGAGTCAACACCTGAACCCGTGTAAGAGGTTGACTAGGTTAAATTGCAAATGTCATCAAATGTCAGGGTTGATTCATTATCTGTTAAAAAAGGAGTTGAAACATCCAATATGTGCACATACACACAAAAAATATTATCAAAAAAACAGATTAAAAAACAAGATGATCTAGATTCCCAGTTTGTATGTGCATTCTCCTTGCAACCGCATGGTTTTCACCAGAAACTCAGCTTTCCTCACAGTCCAAAAACATAAACGTTTAGGTTGTTTCAGGATGCTAAATTGCCCCTAGGTGTGTGTGTGTGTGAGAATAGATGGTGTTTTGCCCTGTAATGGACTGGAAACCTACCCAAAGTGTATTCGCTTCCTTTGCTCTTTGTGTGTGAGACCAGTTAGGTCTAATGCGGGTAAGACTATGATTGGAGGATATTAATAACAACATGTGTTGTTTTTAATATTCTCAGGTGGATATATTGCACATATGAAATATAGCACAGCTAAAATTAAATCTGAGACAATCTGATACAGAGGCACTATAAATGGTGTGTGTATGCGTGTTTGTGTGAGTGTGCATGTGTGTGAAAGAGAGAGTTTTTCCGTTGAACGAAATGTCTGTGTAACCGAGTTACGTTTTGCAATGTCATCATTTACTTGATGCATGAACCACTATCGTCTTAAGTGGTTACCATAAGTAGCACTTACGCATGACGCAGTGTAACCATGCAGGGTGAGGTTAAATGATCATGTCAGTCTTCTACTGCCTGCTGCAGCGGGCCTAGCCGGCTGCACTATGACAGGCCGAGTCTTGCTAATCGGAACTGCAGTGGTGGTCATCTGGAACACCCCCCAACCCCCCATTCAATTATGTAATATCCAGTAGTCTTGATTCTTGGACCTCCAGTTCAGGGGGGGAATCCTGTTTATATCGTGTGGGCTTGTACGCTTGTCATTGCAAAGTCAGCTAATTCTGAAAATCGTACATGTTTCAGCTGACTTGATTTCACCTAACTATGTAAGTATAAGAACCTCCCAGGAAACTACAATTCTGGGGGCCTATAGGCATTGCTTTCAATAACCCCATGCTGAATTACATAGAACATGCGCTTTAAATTTTCACACACGTGCTTCAAGTGAGTGAAAGTAAAACTGAATTTGAGTCAATATTTTTTTGCAACTTAAAAAAGGATCAAATTATAGGACTAGGTTTTGCATCAAAGGTGGACATTATCGTCACAGCATATGAAGCAGATCGAGCTTTTTTTTTCTCCACCTGAGGTTTCTGTGGCCTGAAAGTAATGGTTTGGTTTCCTCTCACCTCTCTCAAAAGTGTTTGTTCCCAGGTGAAGCAGGCATCTGAAAAACCCAACGCACCAAACCACAACCAGCCATCAAAGCATCTGACGAGTGAACACGGCTGGGTATGTTGCAGCTAAAGAACCTGATACAGTGTTTCCCGTATGAGTGGGTGGAGATCAGCACAGGGCCAGGAAGAGAATGAGTATCGAGCTTACATTTGTCAGGTGGCCAGAAACATGACTCCAAATTAAGCTTTATGTTGCTCGGCACCGTTTGGATGCAGAGCCTGTAGGCAACGGTTTACCATCACATCCAGCACAGCGCACAGTTTCACCGGGTCATGGTATGTTATGTTATGATATATTCACCCCTCGAGCGGCCAACAGAAATCTATTAATGCTTGGTTTCAGCTCATTTTGGGAGACCCCTGAAATGCTCCAGGAGCCCCTCTTTGGGAGCCACGGCTGGAGGCTAACGCTGCCACAATTACTGAGCTAATGATGCGGTCTCGCAGGGAAACGCGGCTCTCATCAGGAGCGTGAATCACACCGCTCAGGTCCGCCTCGCGCGTTTTACTCATCCAAAGCGGTGGAAGGATGGAGGAGAAGACGCTCGCGGGCCCGGAGCGCGAGAGCGCAAGGTGCGCGCCGCGCTTTTGCGCGCTGACGTAGGCAGCGCTCTGACAGCGGCACTTCCGGGACTGGCGTTTGTTGTGGGAAGTAAACACGGAGCAGCTGAACGACCGGGGGGGGGGGACGGGAACATCGCCGCAAACTGCTACGCTCTTCCAGGCAGGCAGGCATGCGGTCGCGGCAGCTTCGCGCCGGTATCAGATAAGACGGGAGGAGAAGAAGGAAGAGAAGGAGTGACGGCTGAAAGAGAGAGAGAGGGGGAGGAAGGACGAATTCTCGGACACTCGAGCCGATCCGAGCCGATCCGAGCCGAGCCGACAGCGCGGAGTTGTCGCGATGTTGTAGCCAAACCATGGACAGCAGGATAAAGTAAGCGCCTCCGAGTTACAGCATGTCGCCCGTCGAGCTAGCGGCTCTAGCCGTGGATTGAGCAGCCAGGTCAGGTCAGCTGGCCCGGCTGCATGTGGGTCAGCCTCGGTCCAGCAGCTTTAAATAGGCATGCGGACCGGAGCTCTGTCCAGACAGTGTCACGGTGCGGGGAAACTTGTCATTCCTGCGCTCGGGCGGAAGAAATGCGCCGTCCGAGCGGCTGTTGCTCCCACCCTGGGAGTCATGTGAAGCAGCGCAGGTCCACACAGATGGACCTTAACGCAGTTGCTGGCATGCCTGCTTGTATGAATGCATACTTGTTGTGTGTTAGAAACAGCTGTCCTCTATGTCTGCCCCCCCCCATCCCTCTCTCTCTCTCCACACCTCCTGAATAAGCGGCGTTGTGCTCTTTTGCAGGGAGAACCCAGAGAGAACATTTGATCTGGTTCTTCAGGTGGCCTGTCCAGCATCAGAACATGAGGGTAGGTCACGCCTTCATGCCCACGAGATTCACGAAATTCAGTGTCATGTGCAAAATTCACACATTGGTAAAATGTGTTAGGCAGTGAGTGACAAGGGCTTATTACAGGCCGATGAATGGAAAAACAACTCCTTCTCTCTGAGGTGACACCTTTAACTGATAACCCAGGCTGAATGTTTAATGCTTTTAGATCATCTGTGCACTTTGTTGTCCTTTCCTCCCACTAAGCAGGTGTACATTACAAATGTGTTTTGTCGTGCGTGCCGCTCAGACAAAATAGGAGTGCGTCTGAGGACGTGGCCTTGGCTTCAGTTTCCTCACAGCCTCCCGACACGCTGCGAGGCGTTAAGTAGATTTATCGACGGGAGAAGCTGCCGTCAGGCAACTCGGACCCGCGTTGCGCTACTTGAAACAGATGTGTCCGTTCAACTGATGATGTGAAGTGTCTGGCCGTCTCATTTATGCAGTGCCGTGCTCAACAGTCTTGGTTTCGGAGCACCAGAAAACACGCTTTCGCTTCTGCTTTTTCTCAGCTCCACGTGTCCCCAGAATCGCATTCGTCGGGTCATTTGCGGCTCGACACACGTCCTCTGCTGAACGGGAAGACATGCCTTCGGCGGCCCGAAACGCTTTGGATGTTTTCGGAGGCGCATCACACCTCTGTCATTGCCTGTTTTCCCCGAGCGTCGCCCGGCTATGTGTCCCCGCATGCCGTGTTTCTGCCAGAAAGCGTTGTTTGTCGGGTAATTACAGTAATTCCAAAGTCGCGCAGCTCAGATGAATGTCGTGTAAAGCCGGGCCGCGGTGTTTACCGGCCGTGACGGCATTTTGAGTCGGAGTGCAAGCGGCGCCGAGCTGCGGAGCATGACGGGGCTCGGCCTTGCACAATGGCAAGCGGTCATTATGTGTGCGGTGTTGTTACGCGCGCCCCAGGCTGAGCGGAGAGGGCCCAGCGGCCTCAGCTCTATCAGATGTACGCGGCTTTGCCACCTCTACCTTTTGTCCCTTTGGTTTTTCTGTATACCCCGCGATCGGACCTGACCTGGGCCTTGCCGCTGTGGAAAACCGGCTTTGGGAAGGGTCGTGCTGGGGTCGGCGGGCCGCACGAACTCTTCTGCAGTCTGGTCAGACACGCCAGCAGCGGCGGGGCCCCGGTGCGGGAAGAGTCCGGCCCGGCGCAGGAAACGTCTGCGGCCGGCCCGGGAACCACGTGGCGCTCTCCGCCACGGCGAACATGGGAAACGCCGCCGCCCGTGTTTCACAGCGGTATCCGGTGTCCGGCGAGTGGAGTCGAATGGCATGTAAAAACATTGTCGCGGCGCGTTACGCCGGCCCGTCCTGACGTTAAGGAGGTGTTGGCGCGCCCGTGCAGCTGCCGGGCCGAGCGAGAGCGGCCTGGGAGTCAACTGCGATATTGGATTTTCAAGCCCAGCTCATAAACCGCCGCCGCTCCGCTCTGTAATAACCGACCCCCCCCCCCCCCCTCTCCCTCCTCCGCCCCACACGTGATCCGGGGTCAGACTCATATCCGGACTCCTGCTCCCCGGGGCCCGGCCGCCGAGCGGTGTTTGTGGAACGTCCATCACTCCGTCGCTTCGGCCCACCCGCCCTGCGGGAACACCCCCAGATGCACGCGTGCACGGACCTGCCTCTGCGGTGTTCTCAGACGTGAGGAATCGATCACTTCTCCCCGCATCTGATCTGTGTCTACGCCTGGGGCCCGACGCGAAACCGAATACGCGAATGAGATTCGACATGTCGCCTGACACCGGCCTGAGAATATGGCATCGACGGCCCGCGTGGTGCCGGAACCTGAGCCGCCCCCTGGCGTGGGGACGGCCGCCGGTGGCCGGGACCGAAGGGGTGAACGGCGTGAGTCATCGCGCAACGGCTGCGACCGCACCTCCGCACTCCCTCGCCGCAGACGAGCGCCGCCGGCCCTCTCTCACAGCCCCAGACGCGGCCAAAGCAGCACCGGCTCCGCATTCACACGTCGCCCTCCCACCGCCTCGCCAAACAAGGCAAACAAGCAAGAGTGCAACCGCCACGGACTATAATTACGTTGTCATGGCAACGTGGCGGAGGACGTTTCGTTTTCTCTTTTGGAGAAGTGGCGGAGGTTTCGGCCCGCTCGTGCTTCTCAAATCTCCCCCTCCTCCCCCTCCTCCCCCTCCTCCTCCTCCTCCTCCCAGTTCGGGGGAACGGCACAGGTTCACTCTGAAGTCGATCCTGGCCGCGGTCCAGCCGCCGTTGCACCACGGTCCACCCTGCAGTGCCGCGCCTGACGGGGTGCTCGCTCCGAGTGACTGCTGCGACTGTGTGTGTGTGTGTGTGTGTGTATGCGCGTGTGGGTGTGTGTGTGTGTAGAGAGGGCTGTGCTGATGCTGCACCGCTGTTTTGCCACCCTCACCACATCCTGGACCGGCAGGTCTTAACACTAAATCCCTGTGCATGACGCGGTATCGGGTTGTACTGTAACCCGGGTGCTTCCCTTTTTTGTTTTTAATGTCTCGATCTAATGGCAGAGAGACTGTGCAGTCGGGGGGTGGGGGGTGGGGGGGGTAAAAAAGAAAAGACGCTCGTGTTGTTTATCAGTAAAGCTAACTTTAAACTTCCTGTGCAACCTGGGTTTCACACCTAGTCAGAGCGAGACGTGATCAGATCTCTCTCTCTGGTTACAAAGTTTGCACTTTCTCACAGATACCGTCCACGGATGAGCGTTCCCCTGGCCTCCCTCTCCAGTTATTTACTCATTATTACTACCGTTAATAATTACACCGCAGTAAGGTGATCGCTGAGGAGTTTGAACGACAAGCTCAAAGGTGTTGCCCTGAGCCGTGCTAACCACCTGCGGCTTCTCGTCCACGCTGACTCTAGATGTTTTAAAATGGGAAGCAACCGCTGCTCGCCTGTGTTTTCTTTTACAGTTTTACAGCTATTTGTAGAGTACAGACCTTTTCCTGTTCGTGAACGAGACGCCCCGGGCCTTTTTGAAGTGCCCCGCAAAATCTAGAACAACGTGCTCTTGTTTTAAGTGACACCGAGGAGCGGGAGTGACAGCTCCGAGTGACAGCGTGAAGACTTCTCCCAAACTAATGACTCGAATCTTCATCTCTTAGATATTTAGCAAGGTTGCGTTGCATGAACAGTCAGTATTACGTCAATGGAATCATCCTGTTCGTTTGGCAAGATCCATCACTAGCAATTATTAATCATTACTATGACTGGAAATCTAAGATTGACAGTATTTTAAGCTCAGGGCAAGAATTAAAATAATGTATATACGCAAAATATACACATGCTTCTGTGGATGTGCAGACCACTATATCTGTGCATGTATGTGTACTCAGCAGTCCATGATCAAAATGTCTCTGTTTTACACGTTTTACTAAGTACAGAATGTGCTGTTGGTAATGCGTTTGTTACGTCTGAAAGAAAGAAAGAAAGAACAAATGAGCGTAAACACAACTTTCTCTCCTCTTTCGCGAGCGTACGGCCCCCGGGGGCGGCTGAACTAAACGCCGCTGACTGGTCTGTGATGTTGAGCCCTGGGGGCCGTCGGGGCCCCCTCTGACTGACACGGCTCCGCTGCCCTTCATCTGTGACCTTTTCGGCTCGCTGCGGTCAGAGCGGATCCTCGTTGTTCGTAGGTAAAAAAAAGTCCGCCAACGTCCTCGGGGTTGGACGGGGTCCCGGTGATTACACCCCCGAGTGGGTTGGACTTGTTCCTCTGGGTGACTCCGGCAAACGCTATGTGGCAACGGCACGAGCAGGCGCAGGCAAGAGCAGAAAAGTGGTCACCTGAAATATTTCATTGTAACGCAGTGGGAGCTAAGATTTCCTGAGACCCGTATCATTTCATTCATCCATCATCTCCATGGGAGCTTGTGTCCTAGCGGTGCCATATACGTCTGCTGGGGCCAAGCTTCAGCCCACATACCATACAGTAGGGACAGGGAATTCACACTGGCACACACACACACACACACACACACACACACACTCACACTTGCACCTAATGGTCATTTAGGCCGTCCAATTGGCCCAGGCGCGCAGTTTTTGGACCGTGACCGGGCGTTTTCCATGACTGAGAGACGCCGCTGCGGAGAACGCTAAGAAACCGCGGCCCGCGGTGAGCGAGGTGGCAGTCCTCATGCGCCTGGTCTTGGCCGCGCACTTCAGAAAGTGCATGTGTGCGTAGATGACAGACACTGGGCCCCCCCCCCCCCCTCTCTCTCTCTCTCTCTCTCTCGCCGGTCCGCGGAGACCTGGCCCCTCCGCTCAGCCCGCGCTCAGTTCCGCTCGGCTCCGTTTGGCTCGCAGGCCCCCGCGGATGCTCGGGCCGCGAGGCGAGTGCTGCCCGAGAGCGTGACTGGCATGCTAGCCACTAGCGGCCCTGGCTACATAGAGCCATATTGATGTGCTTCCAAGATGCTGCCAAAGCTAGCAGATGACGCTAGCGCTGCCAAGGCAGTAGGTGGGGACAGATGCTACCTGTCCTCGCCCGCTCCCCGCAGCCAGATTGTTGCCAGTAACAAAGCAATAAACTTAATAGATCAGCATATCATTTTTATAGCGACACCCGTGCCGCAATTAGAGGGAACAATTTAGTGTTTACATTAAAAAAAAACAACCAAAACAAAAAAAAAAAACAGAAACGCAGGCTCTGAGAGCCGCTTCATTAGCGCCTGATGTATCCATATGGTGTTGGGTTTGCAACCTGGCCCCGGCTCCTCTGCTCCGTGTGTGTGTGGTCCCTTCTCTGCGTCTCTTTTCCCTTCTGACAGCGTTGACAGACTGCAGGTCAGAGGAAGTGACTGCTCTAAACGCAATCGAGTTGAAGTGATTGAAAACGTTTTTCTCAAACCTTTTGAGTCGACCAGTCAGCCAGTCTTTGCGGATGTATGTCAACACTAGTTTCCGTCCCATGCTTGTCCCCTGTACTTCCCTCGAGTGTTGGTTTTTGAGCATCGGGAAGTGCAAAGTGTCAGGCTCCACCTTCAGACGCGTGTAGGGAAACCAGGAGGCGCATTCTCTTCTCTGATCCTCACCGCTTCACTTTGTCCAACTAGGAGGAGTAACTTTTGTTCCGCACGCTCGGAGCATTTTCACCGAGACCTGGAGGTCTCACTCTGTCACCTACTGCTCACAGCTTAGCCTTCAGCCCCCCCCCCCCCCACCTCCACTAAAGCTCCGTGATGTTCCTTTTTTTTTCCCCCCCTCTCCTTTTCACACCTTTCTGTATCCACCCTCCGCGTTAGCGCGAGACAAAACTCCTGCCTTGTACAACTTTTTAGAAAAGGTTGAACGTTGACATTCTGCAAAATGTCAGGATTGCTCCTTGACCCGCGCCTCGCCGGCTCCGCCGCCTGATTGGATCCCGGCTGCGCGGCGGGTTCGCGGCGGGCTCACACTCAGACGGGAGGCCATTGGAGCACTAACAGATGCCGCCGCAGCAAGGAGGGTGTTGATTGGTCATTAGAGAGGCCACACTCGTCTACCCGCGCTCCTGAGAGGACCCCGGGGTCTCACACTTTGTTCCCCCCCCGCCTCTCGCTTTGTCTCGGCCTCGTGACTGCGCCAAATTGGCTCTTTTGCGCAGAATCGGCGAGCGCCCCGGCCTTTGTTCTCTCCCTCCGTTTCCTCCGAGGCGAATTGAGGAAGTCTCCCCACTTCCCTGCGAGGCACAGCCGTCACGGCCGCCGTGCGAGTGGACTTTGAGAGGTCCCCTCCCACTCCCCGTCCTCACAGGGTGTGCAAGACGGCGTCCGATGCCACCGGCCGCGCTTTTCAGCGGCCTCTGAAGCACAACGCGGGCCATTCCTGCAAAACGGGAGTATGAATTGCGGTCGGTGTTTAGAGAAGAATGGGAGGGGCCGATTCTTGGCTGCACAAAGCCACTGACCTCACGTGCAATCTCAATGAGACTGTGGAATGGTGGTTCACCAATTGAAGGCGCATCGATTGGTTCGACGTTGTTGGGAGGGTGGGACGTGCCCTCGGAGCTACCGGTCCCGCCAGTTCTGCCTTTGTGCCACACCGCAGCGCACAACGCGAGCTCTGCTCGGTTTGTTTGCGTTTTCCGCTTTGCTTATCCGGACGAGGAAGCGGGCCAGCCCGCGCTAGAGGCGCCCGGAGGCGTTTGCACCTTCACAGTCACTCGTCCGCTCCCAGTCAGATCATATCTCACCGTATCCCAGATTACGGCGAATCTCCAAAATCGAAACGCCCAGCGTTCGGCATCACGCGCGCGCCTCTCGAAGCCAGCGTGGAAACGCCTTATCAGATTGTTAAACCAAGTGAGAACTTTGTTTTTTTGCCATATATTTTGGGACCGTGCGTGTGTGGCGATGACGATCCCAGAACAGCTGCCTCTGTCACGCTTGCGCGTCCCCCCCGCCCCCCCCGCTCCCCGCCCGCCTCTGCCCAATGTTGCGAGTCGACCACTTCTCTGCGATCGTCCTGCTTCTCCTGCCCCGTTCTGATCACCCCTCGTTAGGACGTGCGGGACAGATGGGGGAGGGGAGGGGACACTCCTCAGGTGGCGACCCCTGACCCCCACCCCGTCACCCGCGAGACCCCGTCGTTTCTCGGCCGGCTTCTCGCCGGGTATTCGTCGGCCAAAGCAATGGGGAAAAAGTGGGACAAAATGAACCGGGGTGGGGCTCTGGGAGGAGGGGGGGGGGGAGGGGGGTCCGGGGATATGCTGATGGCAGTAGTCTATAAGCGGAGAGGTGGGATACAGCGGGGGGAACCTGACGCCGAGCGCTCCCCGCTCCTTGACACCGCCGAAGCTCCAGGGGCCGACCGCCTCTGGTGCGAGGGCGCGCGACAGCAGGTACATGTTCAAGCGAGACGCGCACGCGAGGAAGAGGAGACACACACGCGCACACACACACACACACACACACACGCACACGGGAGCTGAGCGGCGAAGAGCTGCAGGAGGCTCATCTGAATTCACTAATGCTGCCAGACTGGGAGAACATGGAAAGACTTCTAGGCACCGCCGCTCATCGGCTATTTTTAGACTTCCCCTTTCCACGGCGAAAAAAGTGTGTGTGTGCCTGTGTGTTGGGGGGGGGTGGGAGGGTGGGGGTGGGAGGGTGGGGGGGGGGGGGTAGGGACCCGATCAATGATTTAAAACGAGACGATCGCGCTGAACGCGCCCCCTCGCTCCCTGGCTGGCGCTGCCGGTGGGTCCGCGCTTGCGTTTTTGCAGAGCGTCTTCCACGTGACGGCAGACGGATTTCCATTCCCTGGTGGCCGCTCTCGAGAGCTGTGGGAACATTCATGCGTTTAAAAACACGTTTGCGAGGCTAAGACGCACCGTCCGGCTGAGTTCAGCTCCCAAAAAGCCGCCCCCGCCCCCCCCCCCCCCCAGTAGCTTGGAGCTAAGCTTCCCGATGGCACGTATCATGTCAAAGGGTGACAATGGCTAGCCAGGAGGATGCATGTTCAGCGCAGCAGATGGCTCAGGCATGTACGACCACACACACACACACACACACACACACACACACACACAGATATGCATGCATGCATGCGCTTGAAAACACACGCAACCAATTATTGTGAGTCAAAGAACAATGATTGGCTGGTTCTTACCGCTGTAAGACCATCGTGGCCTAGTTTAGCCCACGAAATGAAAAGGATTAGTGCAGCGGGCGCTTTAATGTGGCTCCGGTGATGTAAATCTGCCTCAGTCTGCTAAATTGGATTTCATAAGAAAAAAAAAAAAGAATCTGTGCTTAAAAAATATGCCGATCCGAATGACTGTCATGTTGAGGGGCGTTTGCGACGGGGGCAGGATTTCAGCAGGATTTGGGGCTGACTCACCTCCCGATGCCACCGTAGGGCAGCCGTAAAGCATCCGCTTTGAAGGTCCCCAGCCTGAGTGAGTCAGACAACGCTCCCTCCGTCCCACGAGTATCCCACGTTTTTCATTTTCAAGACTCGGTCACGGCTAGAAGGTCCCGGGTTGGATTCCCAGTCGAAAAAAATGTCCCTGGTTATGAGTGGGAGAGTGAATGGTGTGTGTGTGTGCGCACGCAGAGTGGCGGACCAGTCACCTGTCCAGGGTGTGTTATGGATGGATGAATGGTCCGGTGTTACCAAACAGCACACGGTGTAAAACAACGCTGCATAAACGGCAACACACGGGGGTCCCCAGGAGCCCCCCCGCCTCCCGCCGGACCCCACCAGACGCGCGGGGAGAGGCGAATGCAGGCCGCTACTGACGTGCAGACTGATGTGGAGTGATCCCAAGGACCGATGAGGGAAAGACAGGAAGGTGCCCTCCCCGGCAATTAAGGGGGATCAGCCCACTCATGAGCGCTGGTGTCCTGACGTGCGGACCGCCGTCCCTCTCCGCGCCCTAACCCCGTGGCCGGGGCCAGGCCAGGCCCGGGTCGAGCAGAGCTAGTGGCGCGCCAGGGCCCCGCCGTCTGCGCTGTCACCTCCGCCCCCCCCCTCTCCCTCTCACTCGCCGTTTACACGTCAACGGCCGCGGGCCCCGGGGCTACGTCCCTCCGTGCGGGGGCCCCCCAACGCCGCGCAATTACAGCGGGGAGACGACGCCCGTTTTAACATGCGCGGAGCGGCCCTGCCGGCCGTTAATTTGGGTTCTGGCCTATTTTTCAAGATGGGGGGGGGGGGGAATATAGGTCAGCGTTGATGCCTCTGCGACTGTCTGAGGGCATTTATCACCGCGAATCACGTAACCCAGCCGCCGTCTCTTTGTTTACGCGCGGACGGCGGAGACGCGCGCGCTCTCCCTCACCTCCCGGGCCTTAATTGGCTGAGCGCCGTTGCTCGGTGCGTTTCCCCGAACGTGCCGGATGACGTCCGTTCATCGGGTCTCCTCCATCAGTCCGACTCCGGCCGAGGCAAGATTAACGAGCGTACGCGGTCAAAGGCGGGGAGACCCCGGGACCCGCCTCCGACCGGGGTTTAACCGGTCTCTCCTGCTTGGCTTTCGGCTCCGGTCCATTTTATTTATCCAGGTCAAAATCCCCAAATCTGCCTCAGGGGGGCTTCGCGGGCCGTGCATTTTTTGACACCTGCTCGGGACCTCCTTTTGATGGTTTGGAGGGGGAGAGGAGAAGAAGTGTTTCTGTGAGGATAATAGGAATGACAGCGGAGTAACCTCCAACCTCGGAGCGGGATAATGGTCTGGAACTAACAGCTCCTTCAGCCTTAATCCTGCTCCTTTTTGCGCATGTTCTCTCACTGAAACGAATGGGAGCTGCTCGACAAACAATAGCAATTTATTTGCCCATTGGTAGGATTTGTTAGGCAAATATTTTCTTTGTTTTCGTCTTTCAATCTCATTGTGAATTGTTCAGCCATCCATCCATTATCTTAATCCGCTTTATACCCTTCCAGTGTCATGGGGGAGGGGGGGAGGAGGGGGGGGGGTTCCTGGAGCGTACCCTAGCGCATATAGGGTGAAGGCAGGAAATACACCCCGGACAGGTCGCCATTTACACTCATGCCCGGGGCCAATTTACTGTCTCCGCTTGGCCTAAATATGCATGTTTTGGACTGTTGGGGAAGTATCCATGGACTACCCATGCAGACAATGAGCGCAAACTCCTCACATTCCTCACATATAGGTCCTCGGTCCAACCTGGTGAGTGGATCCTGGGTCCTTCCTTCCTTGCACCAAACCACCATGTTGAAATCGTTGACGGCGGAGGGCTCTGTGGAACTTAAGCCGATCTGGGACCTGAGACAACAGTCTGGCATGAATGAGTCCAGCGTGGGCAGATTGTGTGCTCATCAAACCATATCAAACATGGGTTTGCGCCTGTGTTGAAAGTGGGCGTCGCTCTGTTGACACTCTCCCAGTCCTGTCCGCTGAATCACTTGTTGTCTAAACCCGGTTTTCCACTGGCCCAGCTATCCAGAGAATGCGTGCTGATGACGCTAAATGCATTGTGAGTACTCCAAACATCAGTGGCTCCCTCTTCTTCAGCTGTCAGCACAAATCTTTCTGGTTTTATTTATTCTGATTTAAAAGCTGCGTTCCCCATGGTATTTTACATCCATGACTCAGCAAAGAGAACGGACCATCTAATACATCCACCTATGAATGATCTTCTACACTTTTGATGGTACAGTGAGAGTACACTTTAGATTGGTCGACTCACTCACTCAACCTAACTCATGCGTTTTCTGGGGGGGAGGAGGGAACCTGAGTATCTGGAGAAAACCTACACAGACATGTCCAAAAAGTCTCACCTTTGAGGAAGATGGACATCCAAAATGGTTTTATTACGCATTTTAATTAGTTTTGTGAAAAGTGCATTCTCACGTCATACTATGGCGTCATACCATGGTCATATGACCCCTCCATCATGGCGGGTTGCGCGTTTTGCGAGAGTTTCTTTGGAAATACTGGTGGTACGGTCTTTCCTTGTTTTGTTTTTGCCACGTTAAGATTTTGCCTCTTTCTTGGGGTAATGGAAATGTGCCTCATGTTGCAGTAGCTGCAAAATCATATGCTGCAGAAATTCCAACCAGAATCTGTTTGGGAACTGGGAGTTGTAAAGGAATGATTGGATGATACTTGAATAATGGGGGGGGGGAACAACAGCTCCATTTCTTTGGGCTGCAAAGGCCCTTCTTCCCAGAACGGCCATTCCGGACAATTCCCTGAGAAACACGACTTTCGGGTCTAGGTGTTGGGGCGGCGTTTGCCCGTTTTTTTTTTGTTTTTTTCCCTCCCCCTGTCAGTATTCCATCCGTCAGTGCTGCGGAGCGCCCGGGCCCCTGCGAGTGTGTTCGGGATTAGGGCTCCGTTGTGCGCCCTGAACGGAGACAGATGTATCGCTATGTGTGCGGAAACGCTGGCTGACTGGCTGTCTGCCTGGCTGACTGAGAGCTGTCTGTCTCGTCAGCCTTTGCATGTGAACTTCAAATCGCAGCTCGGCAGCGGCGCGCGTGTAGCCGCCAAAGGCAAGGCTTTGCACTGTCATCGGCACCGCGCAGCCGCCTCTGGGTGCTGTGCCATACGACATTAACCGGGATCGATCGGCCCCCCCCCCCTCCCCCCTGCCTCCTTCCTCAAGGAGCCGCTGTGTTTCCTCTGATGCTCGCAGCCACCACCTCAAAGACGGGAGGGGGAACTCTCCCCAAAGCGCGTGTAATTGAGTGACAATGACCCCGATCGCCGGCGTTCCTTCACCCCCCCCCCCCCCCCACCTCTTTTTTTCCCCCCCCGCACATCTGAAAACCAGATCGCGTCGCATTTCGTCGGCTTGGTGTTTCTGCCTTTCCCCAATAAAAAGAACAGGGGGAGAAAAGGGAAAAGGGAGGCAGTCGTGGTGCGTCTCAGTGACCACCCATGACCGACAGCGACCACCAGTTTGATGAATAATTCATTGAATCGACCAACAAGGCAAGTTTAAAGAGTGTGCAACTCCCATCAACAAGGTGATGTTTTCTTATCTGGTGCGCACGAGATGATAACTTGTACCAGATAACTAGCTCGCGTGAACCAAATCATTTACCATGAATTCAAGTGAGCGTTGGAGAACTTTGAGAAAGGCTGAAACACTGCGTGCTCCTCTGAACTTGAGATTCTCACTGCGGCCGTATTGCAATATTAATGTTGTGGCTGGTCGAGTTAAAACGTTTCCTGAGTGTCCGTCGACATGTGTTTTTAGAGGCGATGGACCCTGTCAATCATCAGTTGCCCAGTCCAGTGGCTGTGGGGTTTGTGCTTGTGGTTTTTGTGAGAGTCAGGTCGTTCGTGTAGCTGAGCACACACTCGGCTCACAGCTAGACCGGTTCCGTCGCGCTGCTGTTTCGGCACTAGCTACCGCTAACTGTAACCTGTGCGAGGGTTTGTTGTTTGCAGAGCTAACTAAGCTAAGCTAAGCTAAGCTAAGCTAATCGAGTCTCATTTTTGACCTCCTTGTCAATGACACGCCATGCGCTCCGGCACAGCCTCTTACGCAATAACGTACGATAGCACTTTATGGAGCTACCACCGTTCTTATGCGCGGTAACCCCCGTAATAGAGTTATTAACGCGCTCCGCTTAATAAAGATGCTGCGTTTGACCGAGGCAGATGGCTGGACCATATGGGGAGAAGTATGCGATTACGTGCAGAAATTTGGGTTTTTGAGCCTCCCATCCAGCCACCAGAAGAGTGTGAATCATCGCCGTGGAGTTGTGCGGTCGCTCTCAGAGCTCGGCGCAGTCTACCCCCCCCCCCTCCCAAGCCCCCCCTCCACCTCATATCTGTTTGAAAATAAATATCTGGGTCATATCTCAGATTTCAGGTTATACCTCAGATTTTAGGGCACATTACTGCTTTAATGTAAGCACTCCCATTCTACCATCCCGCAGCAGCAGCAGCAGCAGCAGCAGCAGCTGAGCGTACAGTGTGGAAAGAGTTGGAGAGCAGTCTGTCTGGGGAGATGCTGGTTTGTTTTTCTGAGCTTAGGAGGCTAACACCCCCACCCCCCCCCAACCCACGCACGCACACACACACACACACTCGCAGACACACAAGCCACAACAACAAACACGATGTCGGTGTGTTGCGTTGGAAGTGCAGTCATGCGGAGCCGCTGTTTGACATAATGTTGGACCAGTATGGAATCTGACTCGGAATATCAACGCTGATGTGTGGTGATACGCAGAGGCTGTCACAAAGGTTGCATCCATATGCTGTGCCGCTCATTCGTGAAGCTGTGAAATTGGGTTGCATCCCAACTAGCCTGGAGACAGTATCGCTTTCACGTCTCTCTTTCTGTCTGTCTCTCTCCCCCTCTCTCTCTCTCTCTCTCTCTCACACGCACGCACGCGCACGCACACACACACACACACACGCGCGCGCGCAGCTCATCCCGCTGAAGCGTTTTTCTGGGAAGACGGAACAACTAATGTGGCATTAATAGGGTCGCATCATCTCCGTGCAGCCCTTTCTTCTTCCCCTTCTTCTCCTCGCAGTGGCTGGGGCTTGTTGTTTATCTTCCTCAGATGAAGCCGTGGAAATGGTTTAGAAATCCCCCAGGCCGCCATCTCTCACATGTGAAGTCTGCCACTTGATGTTTTGGCTGGTAGAGCAGGCTCTACCTTAGTGGTTGTTTTTTCTTTTTTCTCTCTCTCTTTTTTTTTCTTTTTTTTCCCTGCGTGTTTTATTGAGATTTTCAATTTGCGGTGCAATTGAAACGCGTCCCCTCGGCTCGCTTGGACCCTTGGACTGTGTTGTGAATACGAAATGAAAGTCCCAGGGAACCGGGAGAAAGCGTTCAGCATAATATGAGTTCGTTACAAATACGCATGCACGTTTTGATGCTGAAAGCCGGTCAGCTGGCGTTGATTTAACACGTTCTGTTCATTTGACAGACATGAGCTGTCCTTTGTATAGAAGTCTCTAGATCATGACGCAGCCCTAAATCGTAGACCTAACGTTGTGATCATGTGGAACAAACCTACCCGACAAAATAGAAATACATACACAAATACAGCCCCTAGAAGGTTTCGTGACGCTGTTTTCAAGTCGAGGGTCCTACAAGGCATCGATGTGTTTAATCTGCACAGTTCTGGACTCCCCGTCTCTTTCTATCGGTCCCCGGCCCTCATTTGTAACAACTCGGTGTGACCAATCAGTGTTAGTAAACTTAAGGAGCATATCATCGTTTAAGAAGTTTCTCTCCCCACGAAAACCTCCGCTGGCTAAATCGGCATGAAATGTAATGCCATTTGCAGTGTGAAGGCCGGGACTCGACGGGCAAAACAGGGGAGAGGGGGAAGAAAAAAACATGTTTTAAACGTCTGTGAGTGTGTTTTTCTTTCTGCTGGCCTTTGAAAGATGCCAGTTAATCTGCTTACTCCTTTAATTGTGAGTGTAGGGGTTGGGCCTCCTCCCGGCCAGAATAAGGCTACTGATCCAGAAGTAAAACGATGACCACCACGGTTATTCCTTCCTTTAGGTTGTGCAACCCTCCCCCTAGTCTTCTTTAGCCGCCCCTCGCCTCCTCCTCCTCCTCCTCCTCCTCCTCCTCCCAGTGAGGGAAGAAAGCTCCTTGTTCTGACAATAGACATTTTTTGCCATATGTTGGCTTGACATCTTCATCAGGTTCACAGCAGGTTACCTTAGTTAACTTTCACTCCACTGCCTGATGGGATTTTCTCCCTCTGTTTCTGCCACCGGCCCCGGCTCAAAGTCTAGACGGCCTCGGAGGCCGGGTCCTCGCCGCCCCGCGCTCCACAATGGCCGCATTGTGGATGCTCAGTAGCGGTAGCTTCCTCCCGGTACGGCGGACGGGCCAGCGCTAAAACAATGCTTTTGTCCCAGGGCATGCGAAGGGGGCCTAATCCACTCCACACTGTGAAATAAACCTCTGTGAAAGATGAGAGAGCGAGCGGGAGAGACGGGGAGTGAATGAAATCGCTGCCAAGGAGGGTTAGAGTGCAGCAGTTTAACCCCTGGCCAAGGGAGAGGGAGGAGAGCGAGGCAAAGGGAGCCGGAGAAAGGAGGAACAAGGAGAGGCAGGCGCTACATCCCTTCATCTCCGCAGCGCGGATGGAGGAGAGGGGCTGCCGGTGGCTTTCACAGCCTCTCCTCTCACCAGAGGAGCTGCTGTTCACCATATGGGATTTGGCCTCTCTTAACAAACAGGCCCCCTATTCACTCTCCACGCACATTCACCCGTTCATGGAATAAGGTGAAAAAAGTGCTTTTTTCTCTCTCTCTCTCTCTCTCTCTCTCTTGTGCCTTTAGAACGTTGGATGGCCATGAGGGCTCGAAGTCTGCGTTTGATTCACATCGTATAGAGAATTATAAACTAGAGGCTTTCATCCAAATGTGTATTCACACCGGATTTAGGGTTAGGTCTCTCTCTCTCTTTTTTTTTTTTTTTACCCCCGTGTTTTACTGGAATCTCTCTGGCTCTTAAAGACAGAAACTATGCGTCCAGGCCTCCTGTTATTGAGCTGTTAAGGTGATCCTATAGGAACACAAACAGGACTCTGCCCTGTGGGTGTATTCCACGGTTATCATGCCATTTGTTTGCCAAGGCTATTTTTGTGCAGCCCCATGTCACGGAGAGTCAGGAAGTTGGGCTCTACTTTTGTAGTTGTGTGACAAAATGGTTCAAGCTGAACAACTCGCAGCGCCGCATTGGCCAGTGTGAGGCTTCTGACACGCGCGCCAACTTTCTCTCCCAGCCAGCAGCATTAGGGCGGCATTAGGAATGACATCTTCTGCCAACAGCTTCTTTTTAGCCTACTTGGAAATCCCAAGAAGCCCGAGCTGTAAGCCAAGATGAGGATGCCAGCATTTTTCATTTTTAGCCTACTTGGAAGTGCCAGTCGGCATACTGTAGATGTATGCAGAGAACAGAGGAAACGCGATGGGAAGGGGTAGGCCCGTTCCTCCTTCCTGGGATGCTTCAGTGCGTGAACGCACGCACGCGCACACCTCGCTGATTTATTCCGTCTCATCCCTTCACTTTTAATGATCCACCTGAGGAGGTAGGAAAGACGTGGTGTCAGTCGAGAGAGGCCGCGGTCCACCTCCCACTCGGAGGCAATCCATCCGTCTCTTCCCTCACCTCCTCCCGCCTCCTCCCACTCCCTCCCTGTTGCCCCGCTCCCGGCTCCCGGCTCCCAGCTCCCAGCACCCTTCACCTATTAACCCCGCGTTCTCCTCGCTCGCTCTCCTCCTCCTCCGACTTGTAAAGACGGGCGTCTCAGGAATAGCTGAGGCATTGATTTTTGACCGTCTCCACCGCCGCCGACCTCCTCTCCCCGGTATCTGTGTCACGGCTCAGGGGCTCCGCGCGCCGTGCCCCCGTCCCCATGGCTGGGGCTCAGCCATGCCTGAAGCCCTCCGAGATCAATGGACATGCTACCGCGCGGTAAATATTCACTTGCTCACATTGCTGGAAACACAAATTCATTTGTAAAACACAGACTGGGATGCACCTCGCCGACAGAGACCAGTGGTCACTCCACGAGCTCGTTGTCACCCCCCCCCCTCCCCCACCCTCCACCCCCACCCGCCGTCCATTCCTCAGGGTGTGAATGGAGGAAACTAACGCCAGATAGGTGATTTCAATTCAATTCTCACCCACTGGATCTGTTTACGCTCCACCAGGGTGAAATATGCTATAGGTTGTATTCCCCCCCGCCACTCGGTGTCACATCAAATGGGCTGTTTCCATACGGTTTGCCGCAGCGCTTTGTAGATTTTTGTCAACTGTTGGAAATACAATAAACACTCTGAATCCTCTTGCATCTTTCGGCACAACTGACAGAGGGGTCGGCACCGAAGCAATCCTGGCGCGACAGCTCTCGGTGTCCCCCTGCCGCCGGGCCTGCGAGGAGGTCCTCACACGTTGGGATCCTGGTGTGATATGGTAGCACACAGGTCCGTGCAGGGGATCATTAAGACCGCAGAAAGAAACATCTCCAACCAACAAGCAGCTGGCCCTGGAGGCCACCTTCACCCCCCCCCCCCATAGCCTGCGGGAGACACAGAGCATCATGAAAGACTCATCCCTGGCTCAGAACGCTGCCCTGCAGGAAGGGACGTAGATCCACCCGAAACATCAAGCACCAGCAGCCTCATGGCCGCTCTCTGTCCCAGAGCCACAACTGTGCCGGACTGAACTCTGGCCTGGGAGCTGCCCCCCCCCCCCCCCTTTAACACGCTACACGGCGCCCGCGGCTCGGGGGCCGCGCGGCCGTCCGCACATCGGAAGGTCGACCGGTTTGATCCCGGTCGCCCGCAGCCTGCATATCGAGGCATCCTTGGGCGAGATGCTGACCCCCAGCCCGGCCCCCATGTCGTGTGTCATCAGTGCATGGTTTTAATCTCGGTCGGGCCTGTGGACCATAGGGGCCACCAGTTTATGAATGGGTGAATGTGACTCGTCTCTAAAAGCATTTTGAGCCCTTATGAAGACTATAAAAGCGCGGTGCTGTGTAAGAACGAGCCGGTTCCCATGCGATGCGTGAATGCATTGTGCAACCACCTATTATGTGCAATAACACTAAGAGCGCTCCGTGGCTTTCTGAGCCATTGATGACTATCAGTGCATTGTGCAGTCTGCCTGTCGGGAGACGCGTATGCAAGAGCGTTGCATGGACAAACAGGAATTAGTCAGCGTGGGCAGGTGATAGACAGAGCAGGAAGTGGTTGATTTCTCTGAGTAGTCGCGAGGGCCCGTCACGCTTAAAGATAGACCCCAGCTCTTGCGCGTCGTCAGACCGGTATCCATCTTGAATGCGCGCACGCAAAACCCCGGCTCGGCCAGCCCTCTGCAGAAGTGCAGCTGTGCGCGTGGGAGCTTTTTATGCTCCCATGCTCGACGCGGGTCTCCCTCCAGAAACGTCAGCGTCTCCGGCTCCGTCCTATTTCATCGCAGCTGACAGCTACCATTGTCTGTCGCACGCCGAGAACGTTTTACGACCCTGCGAGCGGGCCAGAGCGTTTATGCGAAGCACTTGTAAAATCCGCAGCCTGGCGTTTTTCGTCGGTGCCCCCCGAAAAGTCCTCCGAGGCTGCGGACAGGAACGCATTTGCTTGTGGGCTCCCGGCTGCATTTCGATGACATACAAATGGAGCAAATTACAATCGTTGTCATTCGCGCCTCGAGTGTTTCTCATGTGCTGAAATGAGAGTGGTTTAGGAACGGGCCCCCCCCCCCCCCCCCCCCTTTTTTCCATGTCTTACAGCTGACACTGGCTTTGCACTATTCAGAAATGAATTGTCACCTCTTTTTTTTTCAGTCAGTGTCTTTGAGCACTGTGTGTGTGTGTGTGTGTGTGTGTGTGTGTGTGTGTGTGTGTGTGTGTGTGTGTGTGTGTGTGTGTGTGTGTGTGTGTGTGTGTGTGTGTGTGTGTGAGAGAGAGAGAGAGAGAGAGAGAGGGAGGGGGAGGGTGGATTAACTGGTGCAGGATCTGTCATGGTGACATTTGTGTCCCCTGGCAGAGCAGCAGGGGTCCTCTTCACCTCCGTAACCTTCAACTTTCAGCCTTAACCTCCTCCAGGCCCCCTCTCGCGCCCACCACACGCCCCACACGTCCAAAGGGGAGAGTGTACCAATGCATAAGAGTGAGAGAAGTGCGCGTGTGTGTGTGTGTGTGTGTGTGTGTGTGTGTGGGGTGATACAGAAGAGAAGAGGACAGACTGCTGCACCGGTTAGTGGGGGGGGGGGGTCGTCCAGGAGTGAAAGAGAGGTCGTGGAAAGAATTAAGACGGACTGGGCGGCGGGAGGAGGCGAGGCGAGAGAAAGGGAGACGGTTGGAAGTGAGAGACCAGAGGCAGGATGATTGTCAGCAACACGCCGAGGTGCAGCAGAACATAGAGAGCGAGCGGCGAGGAGGAGAGCGCAGAGGAAGTGGGGAGATATGAATGATAAAGGAAGGTGTTTGGTAGTGGCGAGGCGTCGAGCGGAAAAGTATCTCTGTGTGTCGTTGCGGCTCGGTGTTCGGCGCCCACAGTGCTCTCTTTATTCATGCCTCCCTCGTGCACGAGACCGCCCCCCCCCCCCCCCCCCCCACCGCCACCACCCCACCACCCCACCACCCCACCACCACCCCACCACCCCGTGGGACTCCATGCTGGGTGGAACACACCGGGGTCCGCGCATGCAGCATGTTTGATTTGAAGTTCATTTGGTCCTCTGACACCGTCGTATATCAGTCCTGCTCTGGGAGCCCAAAAGAAGAAGAAGAAAAAAAAAGTTCCCCCAGCTCTACCTCATATTCAGTGTGCAGGACCGGGACAAATCCTGCACATGCTGCGACTCTGTTGTTTGCTGTTCAGCTGAACATCGTCCTTTTCCTCTCAGTCAGTATCTGTGGTATCACAGCGTTGCCTGAATGTGGTGGAGCTGGAGCGCTTCATCATGTGAGAGGGACAACCTTATTAAATACAGTACTTACAATGGTCGGGTCACGGGATGCTTTAACCTCAGCTCCACCTCCCCGTTCACGCTGACTTTGGAAGCGAACCGAGGTGCATTCCTTCATTTCAATGATGCGTTTATTTCCCAAACGCGACCTATCTGTGTACATCCCTGTCTCGGCTTCTTGCGGAGGTCTGACCGAGACCTGTTGGATTCAGGGTCTGAACAACGGTGCAGAGCCGGCCCTGTGACTGCTGAATTGCAGAAACGGATTCGCAGTCGGCGTTGTGGACGCTTTTAGAGGCGGCCCTCGGAGCAGACCGGCTCGAGCAGGAATAGCACGGGTGTAATCGAATCAACATTAAAAATGACTGCAATCCATTTGGGTGACCCAGTTGCCGGTGCTGCTCTCGCGGCTCTCTGGGACACTTGGAAGCCAAGGAAATTAGTGTCACCTGTGCTTCTCCTCCTGCAAGTCAAGCCAGCGCCGGGGAAACAAACAGCAGCCTCGACCATCTGCACTGTGGACACACAGCCTGTTGGTTCAGCTGGACACTGGCAGGGAAGGAGAAGAAGAGGCAGCAGAAGATGAGGAGGAGAAGAAGAAGAAGAAGAAGGGGTGGCATAGTTAGTCATAGCGCAGGACTGGCAGAAGTTTTGCCAATCCCCGGCCGCTCACGTGTTCCTCCCGTGCCCTGTATCGCTCTCCAGCAGCAGTTCCCATCCTCTCACCCAGTAAATCAGCATAAAATAGCCCTAACTGTGGCAGATCACAGGCTCGGAGGGAGGAGAAGGAGGGGAGGGAGGGAGGGAGGGAGGGGGTAGGTGGGGAGGGGGTGGTCCGAGTGTGGAGCTTTTGAGCTCGGCTGCTTTTTTTTCTCCCCCCTTTCCTTTCTGTGCCGCTCTTTTCAAGATGGGGCCCGTGAAATCATCCAACAGGATTATGTAAGGCGCGATGGAGTCGGCCGCGTCCCGTCATCCGCTTGTCCATTGTGCGCCCCCCCCCCCCTCCCCGGTCGCCCCCTCTCTCTCTCACAGGCGGCCTGGTGCGAGAGCCACGAAGCTACACTCACACATTGTGCGCAACCTCTCATCCTCGGCTTAACATCTGTGTCAGCCATCGCAGGCGTAGGGGAGCCGGATCGTACGCACACACATATATAATAACATATAACGCTTAAATCGCGCTCTGGTGAGGTGGGGGGGAGGGGAGTGCTCACGAGGCGCAATGCCTTTTTCACACCCGTGACGGTGAACCTGGCACGTGAGAGCGGCTCTCCTCACCCCTGCCGGGGTCAGGCGCTGACCTTGGAGCTGTAGCGAGCCGTGTTTACCACAGACCCCCGTGTTGCGGCGGCTCAACCCTCTCACACGCATGGTATGAGCCCGCCACGGGCTCCAGACTTAGCTCAGAGGCCCGTTAGGAAGAAAGGTGTCAGGCGGTCCGTCGGTTTCACTCAGCTTCCTCTATCGTGACAGAGTCACCCCCGCGCGCTTGTAGTGCCCTGTGTTAATGCGCGTATACATTCATGACGTGTGTGTGTGGCTCGTACGACGTAGCAATGGTCTCTCTTGAATGTTCCCCCGAGAAGTTCATATATGAGAACGACGATTCGAGTCTTGTTTTGTTTTGACTCGTTAACGAATCGAACCTATGTACTGCCAGAAAACGGCGAGAGACGCAGTCGCGCCTCATCAGACTGTTTCCCTCCGCCGCCTTAATTTGACTCGCGAGGCAATCGCTTTTAACTCGGCTGGCGCTCGCTGTTTACTCTGCGCCATTGGTACGGATGCGAACCGACAGCGCTACAACTCCCAATACGCCCCGTCAATCAGGAAACCGATCCATCAGTGTGATTGATCTCCCGGTGCCGGCGTTCTAAGAAAACAAAAACGCACCAAACCAAAAACGGGTCGTCCTCGGCCACAACTCCTGCTTGGGTTTTCCGGGCAACCCCGGCCGCCGGCGCGGGAGTAATTAAGGGAAAGGGACGAGGGTGCGTGGCGCCACGGCTCGCCTTAAACGCGCACGATTTGGCGTATGATATCAGCCATCATATCCACGCTGAGAGTATGGATTAGCATATTTGCAGCACATAGCGCCGAGACGCACGCTCTCCCTCGTCTTCCACCGCGCGCTGCTCCGCCTGTGTGTGCGTGTAGAGGCGTGCGCGTGCGTGTGTGTGAGTGTGTGTGTGCGTGTGAGTGTGTGCGCACAGACTCGCG
>CM055194.1:10472855-10512855 GCA_029224185.1 Karalla daura
CGATATTATCAGTACGCTTGAGCTTTTCAAACAAGTAGCCCGAAACCTGGGAACTTGGAGACGGTCCTGAGATAAAATTCCAAGGTCTCCAGTCCAGGTCGGGCCGAGTGTCCGAGAACAGTCCAGAAACACGCATATCTCTGAGGTCGACTGGAGACGCTAAATTACCCATGGTTGTGAGTGAGAGCGTGAACGGCCTCCGACGGACCCCTGCCACACCATTAAGGTGCAAATCGGGTGAATGGATTGCATGAGCACACAACTTAATTGCCCTTCATCGATGAATTCACCTCTCTGAATCTGAAGCGTTTCTGCTGCTCCCCGAATTGTGCGTCTGAGCATCACTATGAATACATGGACCGAGTTTTGAATATTTCCATGAAAATGTGAATCCATCACTTTACCTGTATGTGTGTGTGTGTGTGTGAGAGTCTGCTGCAGCTCATCCCCAGCTCTGGAGGCAGGCACTACAGTCTGGACAGGTCAGCTGCCTGTCACAGGGACACTCAGACTCACACCTAGGGCGGGTTTAGAGTGTCCAGCCCACCTAACCCGTGCATGTATTTGGCCTGTGAATGGAAATTGGAGTATCTGGAGACGACCCGCAACCTCTCTAAATGTTTCACAGTTATGCACCATGTGACCATTGAATCTGAAGTCCCGCCTCCCAAGCTTAGTTGGGAGGCGGGACCATCATCTCGCCCGACGAATGTGTGACAGGTGCCGACTCGTTGAATCGACCGCAGTGCTATCACTCCCCGCTGGAAACGACGGCCGACGCTACAACACGAGATCCAAGCGTTCACAAACGCAAACTGTCCCCCACGCCGATCACAGGTCCCGTCACCCGTCTCGGGGAGACAGAAGAAATTAAACCTTCGCTCAGTTTCAACCGATTTCAGGTTCCCTTTTCGCTTACGAGCCCTGCTCTTTACCCCGAGAGAAACGCTCCGCCTCAGCGGGGCGTCTTTGTGTGTGTGTGTTTCTCTCTCTCCCCCTCCCCGGCGTCGCCTTCAAAGAAGGGCGGCGGAGACGGCGGCTTGATCAAAACCGCCGCGCCGTCTGTTACAATACTTGTATCAATCGGGTTTCGTCACACTTCCTGTTGTCGCCCCCGACGCGTGATGACGCTCGATTCCCGCTCGGAAGAAGACGTGGAAGGTGTTGTTTGACCTGGACCTGGAGCGTGTGGACGGGGGGGGACGGAGGGGCAAAAACATGGCCGCAGACCGTGTATGCGCGCACACAGGCGAACCGTCTCTCTACGCAGCGGGCAGCCCAGTGAGTTGAAGCGGCCCCTCCTGCCCCTCTGATCCACTTTGAGGAGCAAACCGGCTTGTAGAAGAGATGCTCCGGGCGATGATGTCTGCCTGCCCCACAAGAACCAGAGCGTGCTATCAGAGCAAGAGAGGTAGAGGGAGTGTGTGTGTGTGTGTGTGTGTGTGGGGGGGGGGGTGGGGTGGGGGGGGTGGGAGTGTGAGCAAAGAAGAAAAAAAAAAGAAGAAAAAATTAGAGCCTTACAGGGGCAGGCGCAGGAAATTGAAGTGAAAGGGGGGGTTGAAAGGAGCAGCCCAATCCGAGAGAGATGAAATAATAATAAAAAGTAAACGCAGTGTAAACACGGCTGTGGGTGCCGACGTCTCCTCGGCCCTCCTCTCCAGCATGTGTCTCTGTTTACGCCCCCTCCCCGCCGCCACCACCACCACCACCACCACCAGCAGCTCCACCAGCACCACCAGACCCTCCTTTTCTTTCACTCTGTTGTCATCCAGATCGTTTGTGTGGATAAGGTGGCCCTTAAGATGGCTAGTTAGCGTGCTGTGTACAGAGGGATTGGCCCTTTCCCCTGTATACATAAAGGCTGTATTCACGGGCCTCATTACCAGGATTAGGGCTTCTTACCTCCTTTATGGGGCTGCAGGCTGGAGTCCTGTGTAGCCACAGTCCCTCTCTCTCTCCCCCTCTCTCTCTCTCTCTCTCTCTCTCTCTTTCTGCGGCCTGAACTGGCCAGCATATGGCAGCAGCAGCCAGCAGTCTCCACAGAGGGGCTCAGGGCTCAGAGCAAGGCCTCCTTTTGTTTAGGCCCGTTATTGTTGCTCAGCGTAATGACATTTGTAGGCCGTAGGATCGGGGTGGAGGGGTTAGTCTACCCCAGGGGAGGGAGGGGTGGGTGGGTGGGTGGGTGGTGGGGTAGAGAGAGAGAGAGAGAGAGAGAGACATAGGGAGAGAGAGAGAGGGATGGAAGGAGGGGGAGAAGACATGTAGACAGGCAGGAGTGTGGATTATGGAAATATGAATTGATTTTTTTTTCTGTGCTTGTGGTAGAACAGAAAGCTCAAAGGAGAACAGACTGCAGGCTGGCTGGCACGCCAGGGTGGTGCTGGGGAAATGTGAAGTGAGAGGCGCTCGCTCCCTCTCCCTCTCTCTCTCCCTCTCCCTCCCTCTCCCTCTCTCTCTCTCTCCCTCTCCCTCTCTCTCTTTTCTTCTCCCCCCATGCTCCCCCTGTTCCTCCGTCACCCCCTGAGACTGGTGGTGCCCTGGTCATCTGCAGATGCCACTTGGATAGAGAGGGAGCGATGGGAGAGGGAGAAAGGGAGAAGGGGGGGTGAGAGAGAGAGAGAGAGAGAGAGGGAGGGAAAGAGAGAGGTGGCTAAAGCATATATTTGAATCGCAAGAAGGGCTTTTTTTTTTTTGCAAATGAAGCAGACAGATGGAAATCTGTCCGTTTCCTCTCAGATCTCATCCCAAAGTTGTGGAAAAAGCACAGCAGACAGAGCACACACACACACGCACACACACACACACACATGCTGACACACACGCACACACAGAAAATGGTTGTGCCAGTTAATTCTAGCTAACCACAGTGTGGTGCAGAAAGGGCCCACTCCTCCGTGGAGAACAGAGGATGATATGATGAACACTCAGCAAGTTCCACCGGCAGACCACCATTTGCAGGCTTCTACAGTCTGTGAGCTGCTTATTCAAAATCTGTGGACTGGGAGACGGGATCTTTTTGTTTTTTGTTTTTTTTGGGGGGGGGGGGGGCGCTGGTATTTAGTTTCTTTACATTTATTTTGGTCACCTGCCTCACATGCATCCAGGGTTCCTGGAAAACCCTGGAAACCTACCACGGATAAACATAACTGGAAATGAGGTTTTATTATGCATTTTCTGCGAATTCGTCTTAATTGCTAAGCACACAAGGGATTGTTTAATGGATGGGTTACGCCATGACTGTGGTCCGTCCTATTACAGCCGCTTTAAATGCCCTGGATTGGTCCTGGAAAATAATCTCACAACGAGAGTGGGAATGCTGCATCCTTCATTCTGGTCCGGCTCTCGTCTCCCATCTCATGTTTTCCTCCATCCCTATTGGCCCTCTCTATCTCTCACCCACTGGCTGGTTCGTCAGCCTCCTAGCCTCCCAAACACCTCATCCCCTATTTCCTCTCATAAAGACAATATTGCAGGAAATTGCAAATTACGCGCACGCACACACAAAAAAAACACCGTTTTTTTTTTTTTCTCTTCCGTCAGCCTGGTTGCAGCATAATATCGAGAGAGAAATAAAGGAAATATTGAATTATGAATAGACTTCCAGTGCAAGGCCTTCCCCTCAGCTGTGAACTGAAGTTGATGTTAACTCTCCGTGGCCACTCGGCACGTTTTAATAGGGAACCTTTGATCTCCCTGCTGCATAGTTCATGGCGTTGACCATGTAACACGCTGTTTTTCATTTATGCCAAGGCCACGGTAGGTGAGGTTTGATCCTAAAAGGAACCATCCACGCTTTGATACGAACATGCACGTTGCTTTGTATAATCAATTTGTGATATTTATGGCATCACAGGGAGAATCAGACCTTCTTCAGGAACCTGTAGCATTTTAGACTGAGTCATTGTTCGGCACATGACTAAGCCAGAGATTTTTAAAGCATAGTTCAGACGATACATAACATTTAAAACTGTGCCGTGGATGGGTGGGCGGACCTCTGAGCACCTGGAGAGCTGGATGCCAGCCGCTCCACCTGATTGGTCCGAGCTGATAGATCGGCCTGAAATCACCCGTAAAGTTTCGATTCTTCTGGGCGCCGTCTCAGCGACGTGGGGTCGCCAGGCAGTGCGGCGTGCCACTTGTGATCAGGTGCGCGCACGCAGCGACGGGGTTAACAAACAGATCTCAGGCCAGCTGTTCTCTCGCATTCACTCTTTAACCAACAGATGTCGGCGGTGATGCCTCCAACCATTTCCTCTCTGTTTACAGCCAGGCTGCGCTGCTGCAATTCTAAAAACATGTCTGGAAAAAAGAGAGAGAGAGAGAGAGAGAGAGAGAGAGAGAGAGGCCACGTTTAAAGAAAGGCAATCCCTGGTGGTTAGGCCTGCTGTCAGTTCACCTCGGGTCCAGCTGGCCACAGCCGTCCTCTCTTCAAACTGCACCGGGCGTCCGACTCTTAAGACATCTATGAGTCTTACTGAGGATTTTTCCTCACAGTTTAATAAATATGTCTTTCAAATGTGCCCCGGCCCGTGCGCCTATTAAGTCCGAGCCACTGTCAAGTTCGTGGAGACGCGGCGACTCGGGGCCAAAAGTTGACTTATTTCCCGTTGGCGCACATCCATCTGTGCTGGGGAAGCTCCGGCGTGTCATCAGGCAGACAGGGAGAGAGGGGCGACAGACAAAGAGAGGCAGAGGAGGAGAGGCAGAGGGGTCTCCAGAGGCTTCAGCCGAGCGCCGCTCTGACACCGTGCTCCATCAGGACAGGCGGCCTGACACGCTGTGATTGGTGGCCGCGGCTCTGGACCGGCCCCGGGTGCAGGCGGGGGGAGGAGGAGGAGGAGGGGGAGGAGGAGGAGGAGGTTGATTGGGCGGGCGAGGAAGCGGTGGCTGAAGGAGAGGAGCCGGAGGACATGATTGGTGGCCTCCGGCTTGAGGGAGCCGGCTACGAGGAGGGGGGGGTGGGGGGGCTGCGGAGGAGTCAAGGTGGCTGCGAGCTGCTCAGAGGCTCGGTAGCAGGAGGCCAGAGATGCTAATGCGAAGACAGTGACCCCTGACCCTCAGCCGAGACCTTGTACAGCACTCAGAGGAGGGCGCAACGTAGGAATGCAACAGTCATATATTCAAAAGGGGGTGAAGAAGTCGAGCGGGTGGAGGGGATGGCGAGGCGGAGACATGAAGGCGAGGCGGAGAGAGGCGGCTTGAATAACAAGACGGGGAGCATAATCCGGGAAAAATATGAAGGACACCGGCAAGAAATTCCAAAACGGCACGTGCATCCGATGAGAGGAGTACACTCCGTGGCCCCGGGGCCTGCGGGCTCGACGTCAAACGTTGTCCTTGCCCCAGTGTTAAGGTCGCTTCCTCTCAAAGCGATGTGAAACCCCGTCGATAGGTGACATCCGGGGAAATGGCTGCGGCTCTCAGTCGTAGTTCCCTGATGTTGGAGAGAGCCGCTGAACAGCGTAATCTCTCCATCTTCACGAAGCACGGCCCCTCCAAGAGCATCTCCTCTCGCTCCTTGGTCACCTCCAGAACGCAGAGCAGCATTTAGAATTGCTCCACGGTCACTTTTGTCATTCTTCTTCCGTTTTTTGGCTTCGATGTGAGTCACTGGAGAGAAAAAAAAAGGAGACTAAATGACCGAATGCAAATGCACGGTTGGTGTCTTGGTGGTTTTACAGAGACCGGATGATGCCGGGTGGAAGGGTGCAGCGTTCTCAGTCCTTTTCGCGAGGACAAACCCGCCGTCTCCATCCCTCCTCCAAGGAGGCAGCGGGGAGAGAAGAAGGGATCGCTGTTTTGTGGCGAGCTGTTGGAGATGAGCATATTTTGTCAGCTCTTTGGGTGAAAGTTACAGCCAGTTTTTTTCCCTCTCTTGATGCTGGCACAATGTGTGGGAAAGCGAGATGAAAAAGATGGAAATTCGTACCTTTCTTGTGTTTGTGCGCGTGGAGAGAGAGAGCGAGAGAGGGAGAGGGAGAGATAGAGGAACAGGCCTAAACGCCTGTGCATGCCTGTGTGTGTGTGTGTGTGTGTGCATGAATCTGTGTACGTGTATGTGTGCGACGTCTCGGCGTGTCACAGGGGTCTCGTCTTTCCCCTTCACTGCACCCTGACAGCGGTGTCAAACAAGGCCTCATATGATCTGTGTATGTCTTTGAGGATGCGCGTGTGTATGTGTCTGGGGTTGATGGTGTTTTTATTCTCCCTCCTAACCCCGCTCACCTCGGATCCCCTGGGTGTTCCGGGGTCCTGCCTAATGGACAGTCTCGCCCCGCCAGGCTGGCCTTTGGCTCGGGCGCCGAGCCGGACGCCTAACTAGGGCCCTCTTTGTTGCTCATGGGTCCTGATTGCGCTGACCTCTGGGCCGGCTTCCATGGGAGAAGCAGGGCCGAGACGGAAGAGGGAGGGGAGAGAGGGAGGGAGAGGGAGAGGGAGGCAGAGCCGGGGAAGTGTTTTTACGCCCCGCTGCTCACGTCTCCGCGGCTCCGCCAGCGACTGGTGAGCCGGCGTGTTTTTTGGCAGCGGAGTAAAAGAGCTGCTGGCTGCTGCGCGCCTCTCCCGAGCTGCAGGTGGGCGGCCGTGGACGCGGCTACAGATGTACCCGTCCTGCACCGCAGCGCCGCTGCCAATCCTCTCCCCGGACGCCGTGTTTGAAGAGCGGCGTGCGGCAAACGCGGGGCCCGGCCCCGGCCCCGCCGGCCCCCACCTGCTCCGTCGATCGTTACAGGGACTCGCGGGGGCTTTTACGGACGTACGCAGAGCTTTGCCCTTTGCGTGAGGCAGGGCCTGAGGGTTGTGACCACTCCCGCTCAGGTTTCAGCAAAGCGGAACGGACGGGGCGATAGTTGAGACACGACACTGGAGGTTAAAAGTCCCTTTGTCTACTTTACCAAAACAGTGTCGCAGCCTATCCCGGGCAGGGAATACACCCTGCACACGTCCCATTCTCTCTTGCACTCGCAACTTGGGGTAATTTAGAGTCTCCATTTGGCCTAAACGTGCATGATATCGGACCGACAGACTGGTCCTTCTCACATTGGGGTGACAAACCTAAGCCACTGCAACTGCAACGCTGCCCGTAGCTGTTCATGAGAGGCGTGGTTCATCAGAGGGTTTCAACATAAGAGATTGGGCTCCATGCACGGTTGTGGTGTGTCGAAATGGTTTATGCACACATGGCTACAGTAAGGGAACAGAGACTTCAGAATGAGGAACAAGGAGATCGCTGGTCAGGTCAGTAAAACGTTGTTCCACCTTATTTTGTTTCGCAATAAAAAAAAACAAACGATCTTTTGTACTAGCCCCCGGAGTTCAACGGGCTGGCTGGACTGAGGCAATACCGTACAGCAGATTTATATAGATACTCTATATTTATATATGTATGTATCGCCTCGGTTTCATGGATGCGTCCAGCATTCGTTTACACTTGAAAACAGGTTGCTCCTGTCAGCCGGGATATTCATGTTCAGGGTATGGCGTGCCAGCCTCGTCCCAGCCACATGCTGCTGTTGCCAACCGAGCCATCGCACATGAAACAACGCGGCTTAATTGCTGTGCATTTTTTCCCTGACAGCACTCCAGCAGCCACCCGCCAGACGCAGAGACGGACAAACACGGTGGCGCGTAGACGGGGAGCAGCGGATGCTGCGAGGCAGGGAAAGAGGAGGAGGAGGAGGAGGAGGAGGAGGAGGAGGAAGAGGAGGGTGCAGCAGTGACCTGACCCTCCTCTGCTTGATTCCGTGTACATCTGTCAATGAGACGTCCACGGCCAAATGTTTAGGAGCCGGTGTTGCACTGCTGCTCCCCTGCTGAGCTTCAATGTATACATCCATTGTGTGTGTGTGTGTGTGTGTGTGTGTGTGTGTGTGTGTGTGTGTGTGTGTGTGTGTGTGTGTGTGTGTGTGTGTGACGCCATGTGTTAGAGGCAGGCCCACATCAGGGTTCATACAGTCGAGCTAAGCCCAGTGGGAGCTGAAAGCTTAAAGAAGGAAATCCCCCCCGGCTGCTTGGTATACACTCACACTCACACTCACACACACACACACATGCACACACACACACACACACACATGCTCTCTCTATGTCTCTCTTTCTCCCTCTCTCTCTCTCTCTCTCTCTCTCTCTCTCTCTCTCTCTCTCTCTCTCTCTCCCCCTTCTCTCTCTCCTCCTGGCACGCCATTAATGAAGCCCATGCTTGTATTTTTTTTTGGGCATATGCAGCTCTCTTGGCCCAAACACTACAAGTGTGGCGTGTGTGTGTGTGTGTGCGCGCACGTGCATATGTGTGTTGGGGAGTGAGACATCTCCCCCTATCACATGGTAATGTATTCAGTAGAAGATCTCTGCCGAGGCATAATACTGCCGCTCTCCCCTGTCTGAGCCCATCTGTGATTCGTAGAAAGGACATCAGCAGGACAGGTTATTAGCACCGGAATAATGCACACTGTTATTGTTGACGCCACATACTTATTTCTCCCAGCAATATGCCCCCCTCCCACAACCCACCTCACCCCGTAACATAAATTCATCCATTGTAGCAAAAGCCGGGGAAATAAATGAGTGCAATACAATGGATGCCATGTATGGCGGCCCAGTGGAATGTGGTGATGCTGGAGGTGACTCATTAACAGCTGATAGACGGGGAACGAGTGCTGGGCCGGACGGTGGGTGGTTAAGTGGATGTTATCTCTCTTGTTAAGGCAAATGATCAAAGTCATTCCGCACGCACGCAGAGGTACGGCAACCCTAGTCCCATCAGGTGCTATAATTTTTGCATTTTACGCGCACAAGAAATCGGCCCCCACACATAAATAATTAGTGAAATTATCTTTGCAAACGGCTCGTTATGGCGTGCAAACGGCTCATGCGCGCGGGGGGGAAAGCGTGGTCACCTCAAAACGATCTGGTGCACGCCCGCAACTCCCGCGAGACGGTTGGCTTGTTCACACGAGGAAGCCACTTGTGCACACAAGCTCATTGTGCGCACATGTCTGTTTGCCTTCGAGGAGCCCGAACGCACACAGTGACGCGTCATTATCTTCCGTGAACGAGTCGTTTTGTGTGCAAACAGGTCCTCACGTGCACACGGGAGAATCACTGGTTCACACTTGTGCACACAATATAACAACTTGTGCACACAATATAACAACTTGTGCACACAATATAACGACTTGTGCACACAATATAACGACTTGTGCGCACAAGATAATTCCTATACATGTTTACACATATGGGGACTTATCGAGGGATTGAAACACAAGGTAAAACTAAATATTACACGACAGGACACTAGGGACACTCTGCAATTGCCTTAAGTAAAAAAAAAAAAGAAAAAAGAAAAATAGAAAAGGATCCAAGCCGCTGTGGTAGATGAAATGGCCTCGGGGATGTTAATGTTGCATTGTAAGGTGTGGAGACGCGTTGTTGCAGGTCGCAGGAGAGCGTCGCGAAAGGCCCGGACTTCGTCCCCGGTTCCGATGTCCTGTGACGTCCTCGGGGCTTCAGAAGCGCAGATTTGAAAGCGACAGATGTTTTCCCGCGGACGGGGGGTTTCCTTTGCGTGGAGGTGAGGCCGCCAGGGGTCGGCAGGTGGCGGGGGAGGCCAGGAGATCGACCGGCCCGTCCTCAACGCCTCCCGCAGCCGAGCGCCGCCCGCACGGGGGCCGTCGTCAGCCGAAATAACCAGCATAAGACGCTCCGACAGAAACTTGTGGAGGGGGGATTGAGAGAAAAAAAAGAAAAAGAATAGAAAAAACACACCCCAGGACGACAAAACTCCCTCTTCCCCCGTCTCTCCCTCTGCCGTCAGGCCGGGCAGAGCGAGCAAGGATGTGAAAATGTAACGCCCCCGTGTCAATTTGAAAGTGCACCTCATCGGCTCATGTGCCCCTCCACCTCCCTCCGCCCCCACCCCCCCACCCTCCCACCTCCACTCTGCTCCCCCCCCCCCCTCTCAAGCAGCTCTGTTGCTTTGGTCCGGCTTTGAAGGCCGTTCTTATTACTGGCACAGAGCGCAGGTCAGAATGGCAAGCCGGCAGCATACTATTAAAGACTAATGAAAGAAATCTCTGCAGGGTCTGCGGTCTGCAGCGGCCAGAGGAGCCGCTGCCTTTTTTTGCCCATTGTTCCTCTGCTCTTCTCCTTACCATTCGGAAGGTTTTTTTTTTTCTTTTTTTTCTCCCTTTCCTTCCTCGTGTTATTCTCACAGAACCGTGTCTCTATCTTTATCTCTAAATCTGGTTTTCTCTGCCATTTTCCCCTGTCACTTCCTTTGTCCCTGTCGTTTTCGGCCTCTGCCTTTGTCCCGTCCTCGTGTGTGCTCTTCGTTTTTTGACTCTCCCTCCACTCGCGTCTGCATCGCTTTGCGTTTGCGCGTCCGTGAACCTGCTCAGCTGTCTCGCCCCAACGATAAGCCGCGGGCACACGGGAGCGAGGCGAGACGTACGAATCCCAGCTGACGACCGTTGCAGGGACGCACCGAGGTGTTATCATGGAGACCCGGAAGTGAATGTGCATTCTGCGCGCGCAGCCATCGCCGTTCATTGGACACGCATGCATCCTCATCCTCTTCATTGGTGGCAGCAGTCAGTCGGCTTTTCTTCCAAGTTCCCTCGAAGTCTTCGAACCGCCACGTTGCCGATAGGCACCGGGCAGAGTGCGGCTAGCTTTAGCAGGACTCGGACTAGGAACGACTCTCCAGGAGCTACATCTGCGTCTCTTACTGGGGCCTCAGAGAGGAGTGGCGGTAGCGCTGTGGGAGGTGCGGTGGGGCCGGTGAACACTTTGGAACGCATAGATTGGTGTGACCCCTGCAAGGCGTCTGGATTAATATGCTGCGCTCTGCGTCACGACAGTAGATTAATCTCTCGCGGCTTTTCCCATATTTATCGGTTAAGCCGTATCGATTCCACGGCGAGACACATCAAGCCAGTCGTTTAGCCAGCCCAGTTGTTCGCATAGCGCTCATCCTGTCAGAAGCAACGCCACCTTTTCCGGAAGACTTGTCATCGGCGTATTTCTAAATGGCTTCAAAGTCTCCATTAATTCGTTAAATAACATCTCCCCAGCCCACTCCCTCTGGCCTGTCCTTTTCTCTCCCCGTGTCCCAGGATCTTTGCCTTTTGCGTCCCCTCATTGACGTGTCTGTCTCTCTTTACAGTATCACAGCAGCCTTTTGGTAATTTGGTGCAGTATTGAGATCACTGTAGAAGCAGGAAGCTATTCCGAAAGCTTATTTACTGTTTATTTGATCGCAGGCTAAGTCACTACCTCTCCCAAGAACAGCATTGATAATAATTGTCAGTAATGTGATGCCAGAAATGTATGTGAGTCATTTCTATCGTTGCAGGTTGCGTGTTTTCACTCGTCAGGAAGCCAGTTTTTAATCCAGCAGTCTACCCAATCAAGGTTTCATGCCATCATACATTTTATTCTGCATTATTTATTTTTTCCCCCCTCTGTCTCAAACCAAGGCTCAGCTGTCCTTGTGCCTTTACACATTGCAAATGAATGCATATCCATGCAAATTCTTAAAAAAGAGAGGCTGAGAATTTGAATATTTTGCTTAAAGCTGCACCCAGGTCGACCCTGCCATTCGGCATTTGAAAGCAGCGTGTCTGTTTGAATACTGAGGATCTCTCTTTGTCATGTTCGCCAGAGGGGCTGGGTGAGCGAACCAGCACCGGCAGGATGGGCAGAGATCGGCTGGGTAGCTGCACACAGACAGACTAATTGGGAAAAGGGGGGGCGCGGGGGGGGACGAGGGGTGTCGGCAAGGGTGAGGAAAAGGTGGGGTACGCAGGAAGGGGGGAATCCGAGATGACGACAGGGGGTTTGGGAGGGAGGTGAAAGAGGACGGTGAGTCGGGAAGGGGGGGGGGGGGGGGGTGGAGGCTGGGGGGGGGTGTGTGTGTGTGTGTGTGGGTGGAGGGAAGGAAGAGAGGAGGTGATAAAGAGGGCACAAGAGCACGCGGAAGGAAGAGGTGAAGGAAGGGTGAGCGGAGACGCTGCAGTTTGCAGCGCTGATGTGTTAGTAGCCCCGCTGACTGTGTCATTATACTGTCGAAGCGCCGGCTGGATAACCAGGGTCCCTGCCTGCTGCAAACTGCTGCAAAGCGCCATTATGCCGCACGTCTCACACTCGGAAGAGAAGGCTCTGCCTGGGCCGGCCCTGTGCCGATCGCCGCGGCAGCCATCGGATCCGGACCAGTCCGTTCCAGCCGCCTGTCCCATACCCGACCCTTAATGAGTCGAGTTAAAAATGCAGAGGTGCCCAGGCCGCCGTCCACCTCGCGTACTCTTCCCATCCTCTACCGCCACGTCCTCTTAACCAGCACACAGCACCACACACTCGTCGGAAGGCCATGGGCTCAGCATCTGCGGCCGGCATGTGCAAGCGTCCTCGGGCGAAGATGCTGAAGCTGCCTGTGATGCTGCGCCATCAGAGTGCAGTAGGAGCGCCTGTGATCGGTTACAAGGGGCGTGTAAGGCTAGTCTCGGCAGCCAGCGTGTCAACGGCTATGACACAAGTACTAGAAAACCGCCATTTAGGAAGCAGTCCATTTGCCATTAGCTACTGGACGACACCCTCTTCCACTGGTAATCTGAGGCGTGCGGAGCACTGTGTATTGCTACGCTATGCTTGGTGTTCTGATGTAGCTTGACTGTTGAGTCGCCTTGGATAGCGGCTTAAATCTCAGATTCTGACTCGGTTCCAGGTTCATGTTTTCGACCGCCGGGTGATTAGTCTGCGATACACTGGAGCAACAACGCAGGTGAGATAACGGAGGGACGGACGATTCACCGATCGTGCTGTGAACTTGCATTCGTAGCAAACATCAAGGTTACAGATGGTCGTTACGTCGTGATTTAACGGGAGTAGGATGATTTGGGTCTCCTCCTAATCGGATTTTCCGTGAGGACCGGCAGTAGCAGTTCATCACAGGCAGGCATGGGGTTCGGGGCACTGGCACGGCCGGAGAGGCGGTCGTTACCTCCCAGAAGGAACAAAATAACTCAGCGCCGGGCCGCCTTTCCCGCTCCTTTGATGCCTGCCGCACGTTACCTGGCCACGTGCGGCGGCCCGCTTCGCGTTGGAAGCCTCCCGGAGGCGCGCAGATGTGCCGTCGTAGGGCGCTTGGACGGCGCTTTTACGGCCCGCCCGCCTTTAATTGATTTCTGTTCATTTCCATCCGGAATAAAAACTCATCTCGCAAGAACTCGGGTTAGCTCATCCATCACGCCGAAACATCTTGTGCGCATTATTTTGAGTTATGCTATTTTTGTGTGGTAATGCGGCGCAGGCTTTTCAAATCAGTCTGCACTTACAATTGCATTACCAGGAAATAATAAATTAAGTTTGACCAAAAAAAAAAGAAAAAAAAAAGAGAGAGAGAGCCGGCACAATGTGCGCTGTGATGGATTATGGAGTGAAAAAAACGCGTTCAGAAATCCAAAGCGGCACGAACACGCTTTGAAAACAGCTGACAGTAATGTAAAGTACATGTGAATTGTAGTAATGGGCTAACACATGCACAAAAAAAAAAAAAGAAACACGCCGGCGCAGCCCTCTGTGCAGCCTGCTTCCAATACGGCCGCGGCAGTGGTGCATTTACAAATTTGCCTGCCACCGGCCTCCATCCCTCCTGAAGCTACGCCCTGTGCAGAGGGCTCTGGGGGCCCGGCCGCACTGAACTGGGTTGAGTTACACTGGCTAGCGAGCTAGATTGATCTGGCTGCAGTAGCCAGGGGAATATAAAGCAGGACAGGGGCTTAAAGCCTGAGTCCCCCCAGGGAGGAGTCCTTGCTGCACAGGGAGAGGGGCATGAACTGAGCTGCTTCTCCCCTCCCCTCCCCTCCCTCCCTCCCTCCCTCCATCACCCCCCCCCCCTCCCTTCTATCCTCCACCCTCCTGCTGTTGTGCCTGTCCATCGAATACCTTTTCCATCTCTCCTTCCGTGACATTCACAGTTCTCTCTGTCTGCCTCTCGCCTGCAGGTCCCCCCCCCCCCCTTTCCTCTCTTGCCTCGTACTTTACTTTCAGCGTTCTTCAGCCCCTGTGCATTATCCGCGACGTTTCCCATACGCCCGCGTCCCCTTCGCGGGCGTATGGGAAAATCTGCGGCGCTCGTGAAGTTCGCACCCAAAATGAAACACCACGGAGCGCGCGGAGCTCAGCATTTAATCTGCGCGTAAAAAAAGGCCCTTTTAATGAACGGCTAGCTAAGCGGCTCCGCTCGCGGCGGTCCCGAGAAGTCGTTTTTCATTCTTCCTGACCATGTGTGGCCAGGGGTGCAGGTGCTTGAATGTGCTGTATGTGCTGTATGCGCTGGATGCAGAAGGACCGATCCACAGGTTTTTAGTTGCCCTCCCATTCACATTGCCAATACCGATGCCGCATCAATCCAGATTTTCACTTTGACACATTATTTCAAGGATTTCAAAACAATACACATACCAGCTCACACCCACACATATTACTTATCTATATATGCATGTCAGTGTTGTGATAACCGTCATGTTTGTATGATAATTTACAGCATCAGAATGACGTATGATTCTAGATTTTTCTGGCACATGTACAATAATTTGGCCATTTGATGTTTAATACACCCACAGCGAAACCTTGTTTACGTTTTGGGACCCCCCTCACGCGCTGTATTGATTCGAGCTGCCTCTTGGTAGGCGGCTCCGAGCCGAGCCACCTCTGTTGGGCTCTGGGCTCCCGTTCTGGAGCGTGAGCGCGGCTGGGGGGGGGGGGGGGGGCTGCGCGTGATGCAAAGACGGTGTAGCGTGTGAGGCAATGAACGGTCGGCCTCTGCTCCAGATGATGAAACCTCTGCGCCGTCGCGATGCGATGCGCGCGGTGTAGTTTTGCCAGCGTCCCGCCTCGTTTTGCGAGATTCCACAGTCGTTTCTATCAGAACGTGCTACGTTCAAAGTCACGGTCAGAGTCGCTGTTTATATTTTGCTCCGTCTGCACCAATCACCAATACAGCTATATAACCAAGTTGTATAACTGCATAGCAATCAACACGGTTCTTATTATTGGAAGTGCAGAATATGTACACAATGCAATACATGTGTCTTTATGGTGGGTTCATGATCATACTGGAATCTGGATCGATATATACCCTCCAGTATCTGCCCGATGCGGTTCATTACATGAAAACTGGCCTCAATCCGGACACTGGGTTGGATCGGGCTCATATCTAGCACTAGGGCTGCTGTGGCGAGGCCCAATCCCGGCGTGGATGATCTGCCACCGGTCCCCAGGTCCTGCGGCGACCACACATCGCCGAACCTCGAGTCTCAAATGCCGCTAAGAGACTCGGCGCGGGGCAGGAGCGGAAGTGCAAGTTTAGAGCTATTTTTGAACAAATATCGTGGAGCTAGTAGAGCATCTTCCCCGCTGCCATCGTGGCGGTGGTGGTGGCAGCGCTCTGCGGGGGGGACGGCGTGGAGCGGCGGCGTGGAGCGGCCCCGGGGCCCGCCGGGCGCCGCTGTACTGCCGTGGCGCGGCGCTGCTAGCAGGATTGTCCGCTGGGGGAACACGGAGTATTCTGTCTCGCTGAGTGATACCCCTGTCTGCACGCACCATAAACACCACGCACACACACGCGCACACACACACACACTGCACACGCATACACTCGAGTGTGCCAAGCCCTGCCTAGCAGCAGATCCGCCACCCTCCCCTCCCCTCCCCTCCCCACCCCTCCCCTCCCCTCGCAAAGCTGCAAATATATTAGCTGCCTCTTTTTCTTTTGTCTTGGGAAAATGGCAAGCAGGGGTAGCTCGCGTGTGTGTATGTGTGTGTGTGTGTATGCGTGTGTATGTGTGAGTGGTGTGGGCCGCTTCTCGCTGTACTGGGAAACTGTGGAAGAGCACACCCCCTCTTCCCCTCTCCCCTTCCTCCCGCCTCCCCCCTTTTTGTGCCACTCCTGTTTCGACATCCCCCCAGTCATGGTGGGAGGGAAACAGAGAGAGAGAGAGAGCGAGGGAGTTATCAGCACCACAGGTATGATGATGCAGGAAACAAAAAGCTGACTGACACGCCGGGAGAGGAGCATTATCGCTGGCGTGTCTCCAGCTGAAAGGATCCTGGAACGGCACCTAGCCGGGCTCAGCGCGCAGGCTCGATTCCTCCCAAATAATACATAAAAAAGAAACAACACATTTTTTCACTTACCTCTGGTTTGGTTCCTTGCCACTCGGATAGTTTTGGTCTTGGGTTTGATGCTATTTGCCCAGGTTTTTTTTGAGCCGTTTCTTTTTCCCATGCGTGCGTGCCTGCGCGAGTGCGTTCCTCAGCGCTTGCTCTCCGAGATGTTCGCGTCTCTTGGCATGTGAAACTACTTTCAGAGTCATTACATTATCGAGAGTAATGGGGACAGATTTGTGCGAGTCTTGGAGCGCCACAAATTACACCGTGCCGGGCTCGCTTTGAGCCCCCCGGGGGGCGGAGATCTCCCGAGGAGGTGCAGAGTCCAAAACCTCGAGCAAAAGTTCCTCCTCGCTGGCGATAGCGCCTTATTGTAACGCGGCGAGAGTTATGTTTCGGCTTCGTTTCCTCCTCCCCAGCAGTTTCCCTTCAAAGTTGCTATAGATTTTCCATGCACAAACAGCATTACAGTTATTGATCAGATAGCCAGGCTCTATCCCACTGCCAGGGAGGGAAAAAAAAGAAAAGAAAGAGCATGGCTTGTCAAATGTGACAATATGCATGTAAATATATTAGAGCTCCACCAATCTTTCTGTTAATGGGGGACGCCATTGACGCATTTCATTGACGTTTTCCGTGCAAACATTCGCCAAACGTTCGCGGATTCTGGTTCGCACGAGTGTGTAGGGGGCAGCTTGGGTTTACTCAGGAAACGTCGAACTCCTCAGGAATTGTGGGGAGTTTTTATTTTCATTCTCCTTTGTCAGATCTGGTACCCGTACGAGGGTGAAGGCAGGGCACAGACGCTGGACAGGCCGGGCCATAGCAGGGCACAAAGGCCTGCCTTGTACCGTGGCGTCTCCGGTCTCCAGTAAACTTCCCTGTTTTTGGAAAAACCTGGAGAAAACCTTTTCAGACACGGAGAACATGCGAACTCCGCACAGGTCTGACTGGGATTTGAGCTGGGGACCTCCTCGCCGTTCACCTGTCCACCGCGTTGAAAACTGGAGTATGTTTCGTCAGTAAAACGTCTGATGAAGATCGAAGCTATTTCTGTTTCCCCGACGGCAATTAAGTCGTTAGCGGCTGAGTAAAGCCGACCAGGGCTGTCTGGCGCCATCGCACCTGAGATACACCATCACACCTGAAACAGACCGAATGTATGAATACGTGGCTCTTTGTTTTTATGTATCCATATGTCACACTTACACAGGTAGAAACACGTCACTTCCCTCTGGTCCTGCTTGAGATTAGAGTCTCTGCAGCCCCAAGACTGTCACTCAAACACAGCCGACTCGCAAATCTGGCAAGTTAAATGTTTTTATTTGCCGTGAAAGCAAACGCCTGCGTGTGTGTGTGTGTGTCTGTGTGCGCGCGTGTGCTCGCGGGCGCGTGTGCGTGCATATGTGTGTGTCTGTTTGGGTTTGTGTGCCATATGTAGTGCGCCAGGGAGGGCTCTCTGGAACATATTGGTGTGCGTACATGGTGGTTAATAATAGTAGCAAACACGTACAGCGATGGCAGCTCTGATGTGTGTGACAGTTCTACAGCTGCACACGCCAAGACACAGCCACGCACACACACGCACACGCACACACACACACACACGCACACACACACACCCCAGCAGCAGACGTAGACCCTCTCTGCCACCGAGCCCTCCGTCTTTGTTGAGTTCTCAATTTTATCACAGATCCCGATAAGTAAACACAACCACTTCCCACCTACCCCAACGCCTCTACCCCCTGTATGCTCCATATGTGAACACACACACACACACACAAACACACACACACAAACATATAGCCCAGTCAAACTCAGCCACCCACCCACACACACACACACACACACACACACAAATGTACACGCTTAACCACCCTATCACATTGAACTCACAAAGTCCTTGAAGCAGGCAAGGCAGTCGCATACGTCATACACTCAAATGCACAAATGCACATGACACACACACAAACATACACACACACACACACAGACACACACGCACACACACGCACACACACACACACACACACACAAACACACACACACACACACACACATGCACACGCACACACACATGCACACGCGTATCCTCATCCCCCCCTTCTGTCACAGCTCATTGTTGCTGTTGCTTGCTTGTCTGTGGTGATGGTTGTGTTTTGCTGGGGAGGCAGCTTAAAGTTTTGATGGGGCGGGGTGGTGGGGGTACGGAGGGTTTGTTGGAGGTGTGTGTGTGTGTGTGTGTGTGTGTGTGTGTGTGTGGTGGTTGGGGGGGTGGGGTGGGATGGGGGATCAGTGACTGCTCCCCGTGGCGAGGTCTTAGCAACAGTAAGCAGCAGCACCAGAAGACACCCAACCTGTCGTCCAGATCAGTCTCTGGGGGGAGGAGGCACTGAGACAGCCAGACAGACAGACAGACAGACAGACAGACAGAGGGATGGAGATGGAGGTGGAGGTGGAGATGGAGGCGCGGCGGCATCACTCTCAGCCCTCATCAGAGAGAAGGAGACAGACCTCGGGCTCGCTGGCCGAGCTTGGCAGGCGAAACCAAGCGAGCGAGAGCCCGGAGCAGAGCGGAGCAGACAGCCGCCCCGGTCCCCGGGATTAGTGTGTGAGGTTGGCAGAGCCTGGCCAGAGCTGAGAGAGAGGGAGAGAGAGAGAGGTGTAGCTGACAGACAGACGGCTAGAAAGGAGCTGGAGCCTGGCGCCGGCTCCGGGGGGTCAGGTTAGCAGCCAGGGCGAGGACGCAGCCGCAGACTGGAGGAGGGACCCGGTGCTCTGTGGCTGGAGAGGCTCACCCATATGGTGCTCCGCCTCTGTTCCTGCTCCCTGTCTAAATCCATATGCTGCTGGTGGAAAGGTGCCCCCCCCCCCCCACCGCCACCCCCACCCCCGCCCCCGCTCACCTCCCCTCCCCTCCCCTTCCCCTCCCAGCCTCTCTTCAAGAGCATGCAGACCCTCACCCCTCCCCGCTCTCCCCCTCAACCCACAGGGGAGGTGTTGGGAGGTAAAGCCCCGAAGGCTTGTACCCCCCTCCTACCTCTTAACCCCTCAGAGCTGCTTAGCCCATTGTCACTACAATCTGCCACCATAGCCTTGGCGTTGTGTGTCTCCTCTCTCCTCCTCCTCCTCCTCCTCCTCCTCCTCCTCTCTCTCTCTTTCTCTCTCTCTCTTTCTTTCTCCATCTTCCTCCGTCTTTTCATCTCCCCTTGGCACCTGATAATCGATGAACTTATTAACTGCTAATTATTCAAGCTGTGGATTGAGGATCCCCTCCCCGTCCTTGGGCGGGGAAAAGAAGAGGGAACCTTTCCACTTTGTTCTGCCAAATGAAGTGCCTCATATTGCCCATTCATTTGGATTAAGTGCGTTTAGGGCTGCGGTGTTTAGGATGTGAGGACTTTGTCAGATCGCTATCAGCGGCGTTTAACATTAATCCTCATTCTGTGCAGCCAGTTGATAGCACCCACTTAGCGCGAGCCCAGGAGATTGTGTTTCCTGCATTGAAACACACGGCCCGTGTTTGTTTTCTATTTCCTTGTGATGCGTGCGTCGTTTATAACTTGTGTGTGTGTTTGTGTGTGTGTGTGTCTCTCTGTTCTGGTTTCTCAGGAGGTCCTTCAGACGATACCAAAGTTCTGCTTTCCCTTTGACGTGGAAAGGTACAATTCCTCTTTGCCCCCCCCACCCCTCCCCCTAACGTTTCTTATAGCGTTGCGGCTCACTTTCGGCTCCTTCACACGACGCCAAAACACACACACACACACACAGCGTGGCATGTACGCACGCGCACGCTTTAGACGAGCGCCGAGCTCTCCTCCAGCCTTCAGAGGCGCGTAAACACGAGAAAAAGGAAACGAGATGGTGTGTGTTTTTGCGCATCACACGGCTGTGCTCCGGCGAAATCACCATGGCGGGCTCGGAGGAGTCACGTGACGGCTCCCCGTCGGAGCGCCACGCGAGCGGGGTGTGATTACACTTTGCCTCGCCGCTCTCCGAACCGCACCGATCCCCGGCGCCTCCTCCTCCCGTCTCGGTTTCGACAAAGACAAAAAAAAAAAGCAACAACAGATCCTCCAAAGATGTAAATGCCGCGCGATAACGATGAGGACGACAACGGCGACGGCGGCTCCCGCCGAGGCCGCCGCTGATGATGTCACCGGCGTGCGCCTCGTTCCGGGGAGTCCCGGGGGGCCTCCCCTCCCCTCGCCCCGCACGGCACGGGTCCGAGCGGGCCGGCGCCGGCGGCGGCGGCTCTCGCACAAGTACCCGGCCTCCCGTTTCAGCACGGAAAATGACATGTTGAAAATCCCCGTTTTAAAGACGGAGGAGGGGAGGCGTATGCGTGAGAGAGGTGGAGGGAGGGGGTGGCGGCGGCGGCGGCGGCAGGCGCCGTCTTTCACCGGAGCTGAGCTGCTGCCATCTAGTGGCGCAGGGGGGCACAGCGCTCCTCTGATACCTACCTCGGGGTTAGAAAAGCTCCTTTTTTTTTTTTGTTTGTTTTTTTTTAAACAGTTTCCCCGAGCGGCCACGGCAGCACAAAATGCGTGACACAACATTTGGACCTCGATTGGCGAATTTACCTCCAATCTATTTCGATGCTTCCTCGCTAGGGGGGGGGGTCTGCCCATACCTGACCCACCCGGGCCGAATTGCGTTTCGTCCTCACAAGATTTCCTCACAGATCTTTTTTTTTTCTCCCTCGCTGCCCCCTCTGTACCAAATGAGCGGCCCGAGTGGCTCAGACGTCAGTCTTGGTGAGCGCGTGTATGTGTGTGTGTGTGTGTGTGTGTGTGTGTGTGTGTGTGTGTCCCTCTGTCCGGCCTCAGGGTCTCCCACAACCAGGTGGGCCAGAATTTCACCTTTGTGCTGACCGACATCGACAGCAAGCAGAGGTTCGGTTTCTGTCGACTCACCCAAGGCTGCCGGGTCTGCATTTGTCTGCTCAGGTAACACACACACACACACACACACCACACACACACACACACACCACACACACACACACAGAGTCTTGTCACGTCTCCTCGTTAAATTAATGCTGAAAGTTACAGACGTCTCCTCTGTGTTCTCCGTTTAAAAAATCCTGTCGCGCCATCGAACTGAATCTTATCGTGTCTGTCGTTTAGGAAAAAAAAAAACAACAAAAAAAAACAAACAAATTAACACCCAGAAATTAAACAAAAGAGAGCCGACGTGCTAAAAGTTGCGCTGAAATCCTGACACGAAAGAGTCAGCCTGTCACCCCCCCCCCCCCCCCCCCCCCCCCCCCCCCCCCCCCCCCACCTCTCTGAATCAGAATCAGGAGAAGGAGAGCTGATTTGTTCCAGCACCAGCATCTTTTCATTCGCTCGTTCAAATAAGCAACACTTGGTCTGCCTCTGCCCTTCTTCACATCGTCTATGGATCAGTCTCAGAACTGCTTTTTGCTTTTTTCTCCTTTTTTTTTTTTATTCCTGCGTTTATTTCTCGAGCGTGATGAAAAAAAAAATTAATTTACCAGATCTTCCAAATGAACACGGATTTTTTTGAGACAGCGTTTCCATTCATTCTCACACTTCACACTGAGCCGCGCCATGCCAGAATAACAAATTTATATTCTCATCTGCCCACACAAATATGTTAGTGATGTGCCTATAATTATCCAAAAGTTTAGCAGTTTTTTTTGTTTTTTTTTGATATTTCATAGGTGGATTGGGCTTATCGCGGCGCGCTCAGACGAGGAAACGAACCCAAGGAAATTGTAGTTTTCTCTGCGTAATTGCTCCCTCGACGAAGGCTATTATCATTTAATTCCCGTGTAATTGCGTGTTGACACAATGTTTTTACAGATGTAATTACCTCGCCATTGCAAAGCCGGAGCGCTCCGCCGCCCATCTCAGCGGACGGGCCCGGGCACTTTTGAGCCAAAGTGCGGAAAGCGCACCGAACAAATCAGTTTTTAATTAACGTACCGGGCTGTGGTGCAAACGGGCCGACGGAGCACAAAGCTTCTGCTCCTTTTTCTCTGTCAGTCTGAGGGAGCGCTCCTGTACGAGCTGCTCTCGCCTCTGTTCCTGCGTGTGTCTGTTGTGTGTGTGGTGTGTGTGTGTGTGTGTGTGTGTGTGTGTGTGTGTGTGTGTGTGTGTGTGTGTGTGTGTGTGTGTGTGTGTGTGTGTGTGTGTGTGTGTGTTGATTGGACAGTCGTGGGTTTGTCGCTGCCCTGATGAGCCGCTGTGAGGAACGGTGTCCCTCCTCCCCTCACCACCCACCCTTCCCGGCCAGCTTCAATGGCCTTTGTTTTTCCTTTCTCTCTCTCTCTCTCTCTCTCTCTCTCTCTCTCTCTCTCTCCCTCTCCCCCTCTCACTCCCTCTCTCCCTCGCTCTCTCTCTCTCTCTCTCTCTCTTTTCTCCTCGTTACTCGGCTACTGCCACAGTGCGGACAGCAAAGACGCTCGCCCATAATTATGCATGAAGCTTCACTGCCAATTAGCAGAGGTTCCCCTGTCCCTCTCGCTGAGTTAGACATGCTAATTCATTTGACATATGATGTATAAAATTCATTATGCATTCTGAGTAGTTTGCATGGCTTGCTTCATTTACAATAAAATAACGTATAGAAAGTTTTTTTTTTCTGATTCGAAATTGTTTGCGTGCCCCCCCCTCCCCGTTACGTTTTTTTTTCTTTTTCTTTTTTAATTTATTTATTTAATTTATTTATTTTGTCGCGAACAGACGAGTGGAAAGATATTGAAGAACATTTTAAATGGATGATAAAAGATGTGTGGGGGGGAAAAAAGCACACGGTCAGGTTCGTTGGATTCCTTGGTCATTTTGTTTGTTCACAATTCTCCATGCTGTCATGAAAGTTACGGGGGGCGGCATTGAGGAGACGTCACATTTTGTGTGATTAAAAGAAGTAAAACCAAAGAGGTGAAAAAAAAACAACACAAGTTGTGCATCTTGAATAATCACCATTTAAAATGTCTCTGGCTTAAAATCCAAAGTAGGAGTCGCGTTGTTATTATCATTATTTTTTTCAGTCAATCTGTAATTTCCAGTGGACGGAGAATCAAAGTAATCGAAACAGTTTGCGTGGCATGAAGTGCCGGGACTGTAAATTGTCACCTCCGCTTACGGGAGGAAGTGCCTTAATGAGCGGGACAGTTTTATGTGGACAGACCTTTGTAGTCTCGTTGCCGGAGACGGGGCCGAAAAGGGCCATACGATCCGGAGGCGAAACTTTGACGAGGGGGGGGGGGGGGGGGGGTGGGGGGCGGGGGGGAAGAGAAACACACACACACACCACACACACACACACACACACAATAAAAGATCACCATCTCACACACTGTTACGCTCCCCTCCTCGCTCGTTCTTTGTCTCTCACATTTTCAAGGACCTCCAGCCGGACACGTGAGTAAATTCGCAGATGAAAGACGTCCCCGGGCTGAGTTTGTTTTTCTGCGCGTGTCTCCCGGCTACGTTTTAGACACTGTGTCGCTCCAGTTAGTGGTTACTTAGCCGCTCGCCGGAGGACACTTCCTTCCCCGTGCTTAACCCCTGACCCGGAAAGTAAACGTGTAAAGAAATCTTCCACTGAGCCGTCTACAAAGTGCAAGATGACTTACGGTTACAGGTGCCGGCGCATTAAAGAAGATTTAGGAGTCATCTATGGCGCAGCGGAAAGTGCCGGGCCCTGCGGCCGACAGGTCGTTTATGGCGGGCGAGAGGGGGCTGATGTAGGTTCTCCAGTGTCAGGAGTTAAACACCTCCACCACTGAGGAGGAGCGTGGCGAGTCCAGCGTAGTAGCAGATTAGAGAAGATATAGGAGATCCCTTACATTCGATTTTTTTCTCCTTCGTCTTTTACACATTTAGTGTATTCTTCTTCTTCTCTTCACGCGTGATCTCGTCCACAAAAGCGTAATTGTAAGTTCCCGAGGCCCCCCCCCCCCCTCCCACCTCCTTTTTTTTTTTCCTTCTTCGTCTGTGAGACGTTTCCATCCTGCGAGGGGGTCTGGGAGCGCGGCGGGCTGCGAGTGGGCCGCAGATTAGCCGGTTCGCTCTCCGAGTACATGGCACTTTGAGGAGACATGTGTTTAAAATGGCAGGAGAGATTGCGGGGGCCCCACGCACTGAGCGCCGCCGTGATGGATGCCTCGCTCTCTATCGGAGGATTTGCAAGAGCACAAACAGATCTGAGCAATGAACTGTGACGAGTAGGAGTATCTCTCTCTCTGAGCTTTCCAAACTTAAACTTTGCATCAGCAGGGAGAGCAGAGTGGTAGTGGTGGGGGGTGGGGGGTGGTTGCTGTGGGGTGCGGGATAAGTAGAACTAAAACAACGCAACTTTTATTCGTTTTGCTGCATCCGAAGCCCGTCACCTGTGGTAGGGAAAGGCGTTGGAAGGATATTGATAATTTGTGCTTCTCCGGCGATCATCTGTTTTCCTCTAAAACAAAGGATTTGCAGCACCTTGGTGCAGGAGAGTGCAACGACTGTGAGATCTGTGAGGCCTGACGGCTGCCCTGACAGCCAGAGTCCTATTTACATCCCCTTCAGCTGTGAAAATGAAGGATTAATGTCCAGAGGCCTGGCTTTAAAACACACACACACACACACACACACACACACACACACACACACACACGAGGCAGATAGCACAAAGGCTTTGTTCTCATTACATGCAGCTGAACTTTGTGTGTATTGGCTGAAATGTAAACTGACCCCCCGTATGCAGATATTGGGGTGAGGGGGGTGGGGGGGGGCGTTGGCAGAAATAGGTCTTCAGGTTGATATCCGGTCAGCATGTGAATTACCATACGCGCGTTTGACTGGGCCTCTCCTGCGAGTGTGACCTGATTGCGGTAAACCTTTCGCCTCAGACGTCAAGCGCTGGCACGTCTAGGAGGCTGATTGTTTCAGACTAATGGTCACTCAAGCCCCTGATTGGCGCGCTTGGCTGCACTTCTCCGGGAACCAGGCACCCCCCCCCCCCCCCCCTGCCCCCCTGCCCCCCTGCCCCCCCCCCCGCCCCCGCACCTCGGCGGATTTAGCGAAATGAAAATTTGCATTGGGTCCACTTTATTGTTTTCTTGTTGTCTGTTAATTCCAGTCTGCAGAGCAGCCAGTGACCCATGGCCTGGAAACTCCTCGGTCTGCGGCCAACTGCTGGAGCGGGCTCACACACTGTCAGGGCCCGCGCTGATTTATTAGTCCGCTCATTACGATTATATAACCGGAGGAAGGGCCGCGTTCTGGCTCAAACGTTTCATTTGAGCCAGACGATTGTCTTAACGACCTTTGTTTAGCGCTGGCTGTCACCCGTTCACTTACTGACTTTGGAGAGAAAATAAGATTGTGATTGATTCCCTCGTTTGGCCGCTAATTAGTCCTTCAGCCCCAGCGTCCAGGCCAGTTAATGAAGCATTAATAGGAGTATCTGTTTATTTGCAAGAGGCCCCGGATCATTATGCGCGCCGTGTTCGACAACTGCATGTTAACCCCCCCCCCCCCCCCCACCCCATCCTAAAAAAAAAAACCCAAATAAAAACTCAATACCTTGATAGGGACACCATGTTTTTATTAATCGGATTGCATAACATTAAACAAAGTGAGCCCTCGCAGCCTCTATGCCAAAAGAAAACGTTGGCCACCGTCCACCGAGAAAGCGAGCGGACTCGGCCAAGAAAATGTCAACTCCGTAAAGGAAGCCATGCTGCAGATGCTTTTAGCTTATGGTGGGTGTGCGTAGTGATCATCCTGCGCGCAAACACGCCGTTGTAAATGATCGTGGCGAGTGTGTGTGTCGTGCCCGCTAATGAATCTATTGACTTGACATCAACTGCTTTTTTTTTTGTTTTTGTTTTTTTGTTGTTTTTTTAATGTGAAGGACATTGAAAAGAAGCACAGAGGGCAGAAGCCGGGAGTAGGTAGAGGGAGGGGTGGGCTGGGGTGGGGGTGAGGGGGGTGAGGGGGGGTGAGGGGGGTGAGGGGGGTTGAGGGGGGGGCATCCCGGGCTGCATTTTTGTTAAGCTTGTGCATCTGTGAGCAGCATGCTTGTAAACCATAGCATCCCTCTGCATCACATGAAAGCTATGGTGGTTCTTTGTTAAAGGATCTGAAATCCATTGTTGTTTTGTTTTTTTTTTTCTTCCTCTCTTTCTTGTACCTTCCCTGTATTTGGCTCCAAAGAGCAGACATGACGGGAATGCGTTGCATGCCTAGGGCCCCGGGTGCAAAGAATGTCATAATAAGGACTAGATAGCATTTGCTCCCCCCCCCAACCTAACAACACCCCCCCCCCCCCCCCCCCACACACACCCCCCGATGTAACGACGGCTGCGGCTGGGAAACGGCGTCCATTTTCAATTTGTCCTGTACACACTTGATCTTTAAGCCATAGGTCACTGACAGTAGCCGGTACACACAGTTCACAGTTGCAAATCCAACCATCATAAATTCACGTCTCTTCTCATTTACACCACCCTGCCTCCGATCAGTAATTTATACAGAATCCGATTTTCTGCAGGTACCCAAAAAAGAATAAAAAATGCATGTTTTAAGTCGATTGCAGACTCTAAATTATGTTTGAGTGTGAGAGCGACTGGTATGTGAGTTTCTGTGACCCGTCCGTGGTATTATCTTTGCGACTGACCCACCATTCAAACTAAAATAATCAAAATATCCAGTCAGATGTGAGTATCTACCTGTCTGTGGTTTCTCAGATCCAGCTGCTTTGATTCACTTCATCACAGGAGGTGACAGTGAGTGAATCAAAACTCGTCCATTAACATGCGCCGGTCCTCTCTCCCTCTTGCAGTTACCTGCCATGGTTTGAAATCTACTACAAGTTGCTCAACACGCTGGCAGACTACCTAACGAAACAACAGGTAATCAGCGCCCCCCCTCCTCCCCCCTCCTCCTCCTCCTCCTCCTCCCTCCTCCTCCCTCCCGTGTGCCGTTGTAATTTTATGTGCACAGCATCGGGTGGCGTGTAAGTACATCTCACCAGAAATAAGATGTGTCGGTTTGATTTGACTGAGTAACAAGCAGGCAGTTTAGTGTTCTTGAAACCGCAGCGCGGCGAGATATCCCCCCCCCACCCCCCCCACCCCCCACTCCATCCTGTTTCTCCCTCCGCATGCTGCATGTTGTCTTTTGTGTGGCAAAGTTTTGTTCGCCGTCTTGGGCTCGACTGGCTCTGTTGTTAGCGGCAACAATGTTGACATTTCACAGACCAAACGCTGATCTGACACTGGAAGTTATTCCTGATGATTTACTGGAAAACAAATCGTTAAGGGAAAAAAAAGAGAGAGGGAGAGAGAGGAGCAGCAGCAGGCTCGCGCGCACGCTCACACACACACACACACACACGCTCACACACACACGCTCACACACACACACACACACATGCGCCCAGACGCAGGCAGACAAACATGCACACAAATGTTCGCACTTCACAAAAGTCTTTTCCCCTGACTATTCACTGCATTGTACTAGCAAAGGGAGGGAAATGTAAAATATGCAACAAACTGGGGATGTGCAGCGTCTAGCGCAGAGGGTGTAGGTGATGTTCCCATGTTTGACTGAAGAGAGAGGAAGAAGGAGGAAGGGAGGGAGGGGAGGGAGGGAGGCTGAGCGAGGGAGAGGAGCAGAGGAGCTCTGGGACCGCTTTCAATTGTCATGTCGTCACCCCCCCCGCTTCTTCCAAGACCCTTAGAGAGCAATGATCAGGACAGAGAGTCTTGCTAAGGAAGGACAATCGCAAACACATCACATAAACACTCATCACGCACACACACGCGCACACACACATAGCCGCGATTGAAAGGAATTCAGTGGGGTAGCCTAATATCCAGAGAGGCGGGCGAGTCGGAGAGGACAGTTTTGTGTGCGGGGAGGAGGGAGACAGAAAAGACTGCTGGAGAATCCTGGGTGACTGAAGTGTTAGTGTGCATGATTTGGTTTCTATTTACCCCGCTGTCCGTTCCAGGCGAGAGGGAGATGTTGACAGACGAGGGAAGACAGAAGAGCGATGAGGGTTTAAGGCGAGGGGTAAATGAACTGTTTCCCCAGGCCGTGTTGCTGACCATGCGTGTGAGCATTGAGCCTCTCATGACAGGAGGCTGTTCGATTGCACACACACACACACACACACACCCCTCGCCCTCCACCCTCCCTCCCTCCCTCCCTCCCTCCCTCCTCTCCACTGTACACTGCCGCTCATTCCTCCCGAGTTGCTTCTCCCCTGCTCGCACACACACACACGCACGCACGCGCACACACGCACGTCTCTTCAAACAAGCAACGGCTCGTAGCCAAAGCCAAAACAAAGTTCCCTCAGAGGGCAAATAGAGAGAAGAAAAAAGAAAGGAAAAGCGAGCTTGAGCGCCCGGACCTCTGTGTTCACATTAAGTTAGTTTACTTTAAGTACAAGTTGCAAACTGTTGTCCCCGACGCTTCCTGCGAACAGCAGCCTTGTCTTCAGGCTCGTAAATGCCTGCCAGAATAATCTCGGGGCCTGTTCTGTGGTCAAGCTCGCTCTCTGAAGCCGCCCCCCCCCCCCCCCTCGTCTTTGGTGCGGGGGCCCCGGCTTAATCAGCGACAGGCCGCCCTGGGCCGTAAATCGACAGCGTCCCGGCTCCGTTCTCAAGACTGACACATCACTGGTGTGACATCAACAGCGGCACCAGTAAAGTAAAAATCCACGCGTCCTCTGTTTTCACGTCTCTGGCTTTTTTTTTTTTTGTCTTGTTGTCTGTTTCTCTCCCTCAGGAAAATGACTTGAATGACATGCTGAATTCTCTCTATGATCTGCCTGTGCCAAAGCCCTTCACGCCAGTCAACCTGAGTGTGGTAGGTATAGATCTCCTATTCTCCCTTATCAGAGGCGAGACAGCTCAGAGAGGAGAGGGGGGAGAGAGAGAGAGAGAGAGGGAGGGACAGGTAGGCTGCCGGAGGAGTCAGAAAGCAGGAGGAGAGACGGTAACAGTCGAAAAGGCCGAAGGAGTTAGAAGTGAGGCCGAGGGCGAAAATGGAAAGGGAGAAAGGAGGAGGAATGCTGAGAAGTGAAACAAAGAACAGAGAGAAAATAGGGCAGGCAGAAACTAGGCAGAAAGTATGGAGGTCGGATGGATGTATGTATGTATGGATGGATGGATGGAGAGCAGGAGGCAGGCTTCCATACAGGGAGGCCCGGGACTGACGCTCTGTTTGGAGACCAGAAGTGGCGCTAACAGGTTTGGGTGTGATAAGCCGGGTCTGGACATGCTTCAGCTCCAAGGGTCTCCCCCCCCCCCGCCCCCACAACTCATCGTATCTGCCTCTTATCTCCGCCTGAGACGGCGTGACGAGCCCCGCCGCCCCGGGGTCGCCCCGGGTCGGCCTTGCCTCCGACGCGGCCCCAGGCCCGGTCGGCCTTTCGCCCCCATCCCACGAGCTCCGCCCGCACAGGCGCAGCGCGCCGCCTTTCAGCGGGACTGCTAAACTCCTGATGTTTTGTACGCTAATGTCTCTATTCTTGAGTTGTTTAGACTCCGCGCGGTAATGGGATCAAAAGAGTTTCAGCCCCTGTCCTTGAGGAGCACCGCTCCTCTTTTTTTTTTTTGCTCCAGACCAATTAAAACAGGCAACTCTGGGTTTTTTTTTTTCCCTTTCCGCGGCGCGGGTCTCCGAAGGATATGCATCTAATTACGCAGACGAATTTACAGCATAACAAGACTAATACGAGCTAATCAATACGTATCTGCGGAGGTTAACAAGGTCAATTTTTGTTTGTGTCAGTTTCCTCTGAGCCCGCGTATGCGAGGGGAATCTTTTTCATCCGAGTCTGGGAGCTTCAGTGGAGAAGCAGCCAGTGGAGAACAGAGGTGATAGCTTCATCTCGTTCTCTGGAAAAGCCACTAGTTTGATATTTAATTGATGAAGGAGAATTATTCCCTAAAAGAGTGTTTTTTTTATCATGGCTGCCGAGAAGAAGGATCATTGTCCCCTTTCATGTGTGAACCCTGTTTTGTTCTCTCTCCCTCTCTTCATTGTGCAAGAATGAGCAGTTGTATATTGCCACTGGGCAAGTACTGAGAGATCGGCGAAGCAAGGAGCCGGTGAGTGGAGGCGAGTGAGTGAGCGGCAGGAGCGGGAGGCGGGAAGCAGGCTGCTGTGAAATATGAAACCGCTGCTGCACTAATCGCATGGGAGCCACAGCTTTCCAATTTGGCCAAATAAGCCGCGCTATCTTTTTAAATATAACAAAAACAAACTATCCTGGGCCTTGGTGTATGTTTCTTCTCCTCTGGAAAACAATCAAACTTTGTAAATGATTAATGCCATTCCACACTGCTAGATTCTCTCTCTGAATATCAAAAGTTTTTTTTTTTTTCTCCTCTTCTTCTTCTTCTTCTTCTCCTCTCCCCCCTCTATGTTTAAAGCAAAGGCAATTGTGCTCAAAAAATCTCCTTGATGCCTTTCCAGTTAACCCACTTTCAATGTTTTCATATAAACATGTCTTCGAAAGAACAAGGCAGGAAAAAAAAAAGAAAGGCAGATAAGCAAGCAAACAGCCAATGAAAGCCTGGGTTGAGTTGAAGAGCACGGCTTGTGATTATCACAATGCCATGGATTTGTAGTCCAACGGGGAAACATTATTTAGCACACAGAGCACAGGAAAAGAGAGTCGGAGCCATGTGCTATATACCGCCGTGGCTCCATGTGTGGCTGTGGAGCTTGTCCTGGGCCTCGGATGGATTGTTTCAGCTCTCTGATCTTTGATTACCATTTATTTGTTTCCTTACAACTCCTCTTTTATTTTATTTCAATTATCCCGTCTCCGGCCTTCCTTTGAGTTGACTGGGAGCGGGCCGGACGTCGTAACGTTTACACAGATAACTAACACAAACAATCGACCGGTCCAGCGGCACGGCACCTGCCAGGATGGTCTCGGCCGTACTCCAGTTCATTTCACGACAACGTGAAATCCTCACAGCTCGCCCGGCTTGAGCTTCTGAGGAGCAGAGAGGCACGTAAAAGTCGGCGTTCAGCCGAGCGCCATCTAAAGTCGTTGGATTCAAGCATCCGCTCACTCGTAAAAGTCTTCGCGTCGACGCGGTATTTCAGGAAAGCTGTCACGACGCTAAGCAGCAGCGCAGCCACGCTTATTGTTGACCGTAAACCGTCGGCGCTCCGACCGCAGTCAGTAAACCAGCCGTGCCTCAGTCGTCAGGATGGGAATGATCGAAACGTGAAACGTCACCTCGTCCGTCCAGAAGGGCGCCTCCAGAGCTCCGGAAATGAGGAAATCAACTTAAATGTTGGATTCTTAGCCGGGAACCGGCTGGAACGGAGCCTCTCCTCCACACACTAGTAAACTCCTGTGTCTCCGCGTCCCTTTGTTTCCATCGTGCGGACGTCTCCAAGCCGCCCGATCATCATCCGCCGAAGCTCGGGCGCCTCGTCTTGTATCAGAGGGGATAAAACCCGCGAAAGGTGCTGGTTTGGGTTCAGCGTCTGTTCGTTCCGTGACCCTCCTCCGGGATTACCACGATTGTTTTGTGGGTTTTTTTGCATTTTTTCACACTTAATGCGCGAGCGGCGGGGGAGCGACGTGTTTTAGCTCGTTTTAGCACGTTGCTCTTAACGTTCCGGTGTCGGCCGCAGACGAGACCGAAGTGGCACGCTCCAACTCTGACACCTCAGACTAATTAGGATCCGTCTTTTTACTGGCGATGGGGGAATCTACTTATTTATCTTTTTGCATTTTTGTTGGCCGCCCGGGGAACGCGTGTGTGGCGCTTTAGCGTCGGGCACTGACCAGCAGGAGTCGGACCCTACACACCAAGATCGAGTCAAATGGTTTGGGCACCTCGACCTGCGAGACTAACATTTCGCCCCCCTCTGCTGCCGTTTTTATTCCGTCCTCTGTTGTCTGGCTGCAGTTCGTCTTCTTTGGTCTCTGTCGTCAGGGGTTTTTTCCCTGTCTCTTGGTGGGGACTATTGCTGGGGGTACTGACTTTGAATGATTTCTTTCATGTTTGCGTTCATTTAACCATATTTGCTATTTCATGTACTGTCCCTGTCAAAAGTTGTCTTGTGTTAAAATAATTCCTGACTCCGACTGAAGATATGAATGTGATATCATTTTTCTTCCCAAACAGGCCACGATTTCAATATATATCCTGTTATCCATGCTATTTCTGATTGTGTACAAGCCTGATACTTGTTTGATTAATGGCACAAGACGTCAGTAGTGTTGTCTGAGATTCATTTCAAATGAGATGAGACTCTACTGTTTTATCCACAAGGGTCTACAGTATCTCCAGAAAACAGGTAATACGTCCTGACATATTCCCATATAAGCCCATCACAGGAAACAAACAAAGTCTTAAATTGACCTTAACATGTTATGTTATGTCTTTTTGGACTGCGGGAGCCTGGATATAGGAGTTTATGTGAGCTGACAGTGATAACCAACAGGTTATTGCGTTGGAGCGACCTTTTATACGTTCAAGCTTGAAGTACGTCTCTTTACACGACAGCAGAAAAAAAACCCTAATTCACTGGTATCGGATTCATCAAAAGGGAATAATGGCTCCAGTAGACGGCACAAGTGGTTTGAAGTGAACACCTGCAACAGATGGTCGAACCATGGTCGGCCAAGAGAGACACACGTGCACTGAGGGAGGGAGAGAGAGGGAGAGAGAGAGAGTGTGAGTGTGAGAAACACAATAGTGTGTTTCAGGTGCTGGTTTGTCTACCTGTCTCCAAACAGCACCTCTCTCAGGCCCCTTTGATCTGAACACTGAACCTGCCCTGCTCTCCCAAAGTGAGACAGGCAGCCTTGTGATCCTTTAAACAACCTGCGTGTGTGAGTGAGTGTGTGTGTCTCTCTCTCTCTCTGTGTCTTTGTGGATGCACCGGGGCGCTCCCGTGCACGTATACTTTTGTGTGTGTGTGTGTCGGTGCTCCGCAGGCCTATTTAATGCTTAAATAAAGACTCCGTTTTCTACCGGAGACATCACCCCAGTCTGTGTCTTTGGGGAGCTGAGCTGCTACTGAGCTTTGTCTGTTCTGTAGGCCTGATAAAAGCATTGCCACAGTTCAGACACCAGCTCAGCAATTCATATAGACAGAGCTGAAGATGAGCCATAAATCATAGAACAAAGTGAACGGCCTTTCCCCCCCTCTTCCCCTCATTCTCCTTGTGAGTGCTATGCTTCACTTGTGACCTTCTCTCTTCTCTCTCTCTCTCTCTCTCTCTCTCTCCCTCTCTCCCCCCCGTCTCTCTCCTGCGTGTTTGTGTTTTGTGCAGCACTCCTACTTCATCGCCCCGGATATCAATGGACTGCCAACCATCCCTGAGAGCGTGAGTATTCACGGAAAAAAGAGAGAGAAAAAGAGACAAAGAGATAAAGAGCGATCCCTCGTTTCTGGAAACATGTCTGCCTCTAATCGGTTTTAATCAGATACACTTGTCACCTTTTGAAATTGTTGCATCATCGTCTTGTTTCAGTCTTATCTCCTGTGGTGCTTGTACTTTTAATGTCGAAGTTCAGTGATTGCCGCGGGTATCAGAGGATTCACACCGAACACATGTTCTTTCTTGATTTCTTTTTCTTTTTTTGTGCACTCAACTCGCAGTCTCCGTGGCGAAACTGGATACAGTAATCGATGCACAACTTTAGGCTAGGTGGATTGACAGTCTCACACCGGGTGATGTGAATCTGTGCTGCGTTCCTAATCCCTTCGCTTTGACGCAGCTCGAGTTCAGAGGCGGCCCCACAGCCAGTATGGCGTGTGTGTGTGTGTGTGTGTGTGTGTGTGTGTGTGTGTGTGTGTGTGTGTCTGGCACAGGCTGCAGTGCTGACACTTGACTGTACGAGGACAGTTTGTAACGTACCTGCACACCCCCACCTCCACCCCCCCCCCCCTCTCTCTCTCTCTCTCTCTCTCTCTCTGTTCCTGTCACTCTCCAGAGGAACCTGACAGAGTACTTTGTGGCTGTGGACATCAACAACATGCTCCAGCTCTACGCCAGTATGCTGCACGAACGGCGCATCATCATTACCTCAAGCAAGCTTAGCACTGTGAGTCCCACTGCCTCCGCGCCCGTCACAGGCCAAACATGTCGGATCACTCAGGCCTCGTGCTGCCTCTCTCGCTTATATCCATGGAAATGATATCATAATATGTAAAAATGTTGCCAATTTACACTCAAAGGGAGTCCTGTTTGCTATTTTTGGCCTCATATCTAATTCAAACACCGTTTTGCCCTCCATGCAGCTCAAAATCCTGGCTCTGCCTCCTCGATTGAACATCATTGCCTTCATCAATATTCCAGCAGGATATCAAACTCTAAAGTAGTTCGATGAGGATATTTATCTGTCATGACTGCGCTACTTGTTCAGAGAGAGCCGGACTGATCTGTCTGAGCCCCCCCCCCCCTCGTCTCTCTGCCCGGGCGTCCTGCGAAAGCTGGATTACATTTGACTGTTGACTCATAACTGCAACATATTACTGACCGAAGGAAAAGCTTTAAATTATCCGTTATTGCACATCTCAACTGGCTGGCATAATTCAAAGTCCCTTCTGTGTGAGGGAGGAAATCTCTCTGTGTCTCTCTCCCCCTCCTCTTCCTCCCTCTGTTCCTCATTCCATCCTCCTCCCGCAGTTATCTCTGCGGCTGACGAGCCAGAGCCAAATGTTTATGACAGATGAGATGGGAGAGGGGGAAGTGATGTCATCCCGGGCCCTCTCCGTTATCTGCAGCGTTAGCCGGTCCCGCCTCGGTATCTGCCGAGCAGCCGGAGGAGCCCGTGGTGCCGATGGGTGCTGGAGGGGAGCGCTCGCCCGCGCCTCCCCCAGGAGCCATAATCAGAGCGAGCTGTAAAAAACATTACCAGGCCCCGGGAGAATTTCACCTGTCTCCTCCTCGGCTCCCCAGACCAGCGGCACCTCCGCTCGGGGTGTGGGCTGCACACGGTGCTGTGACACCGGAGCTGCGCCATGTAAATTATCCCACTCAAGGGTAAAGGTGTTTTTCTTTTTTAGCGGGAGGAGAGGGGTGAAGGTGATTTCGTCTGATTTACGGTTTTCTGCAGCTCCCGGGCTAATCTCGGCCTGTTTTTTTTGTTTCCCCCCCCCCCCCTCTAAAAAACAAATTTATGCCGAGAGGATTTTTAAGAGCCTTCACGTCAGACCTTTACCTCTGTGAGCCTTTTATCCTCCGCAATCCCTCATCTACTCATCCATCCATCTCCCTCCGAGAGAGGTGTTTAAGCTTGCTAGCGATATATGTCAGGCACGAGAGTATAAAGGTATTTTTTTTGTGCGCGCGCGTCTCCGCAGGGGATTACTGGCGGGCCTGATGTTATTACAGCTCCTGTGATGTGTTGTATTTTGGTGTTGCGTAGATTGACCTCTTAGTTCATGTGGGAATGGCTCCCATGGTTCTTGAAGCAGGCTATCTTAAGCATAAGAGCGCGTGTGTGTGTGTGTGTGTGTGTATATATATATATAAATCCTCCGCTGCAATGTGATCAGCTCATTATCCACAGCGTTGTCTGGTGATCAAATATGTTAAAGGCTGTAAAATATGTAATTAATGTCAAAATGTTGTTTAAGTGAGCTCCAGCAGCGGCTGCGTGGACAGGTAATTTCTCCATAGCCTGCCCGCCGCAGATAGAGGACGTATGAGAGGAGGTATTGTTAGTAACATCGTTAGTACCATCCAGCTGCTTTTCACCACCTCCGCCTGTCCAGCCTCTCAGCCAAGCAAAGAGAAACAGGGAATAGAAATTGGAAAGGCGCACACACACACACACACACACACACACACAGAGGGAGAGAGAGAGAGAGAGACACACGCGCACAGACTCAGATATACTACATTTATTCTGCCTGCTCAAGGTGCTGCCTGTGTTAAAGCCCCCCGGTGAACCCGGTGTGTCAGTCTGCCGGTACATGGCTGGCGCGTCTCGCAGGCAGCCAACAGCAAAGGAATAAATCATGATCTTACAACAATGCGTCAGTTGACTTATTGCTGTTTCGTGACCGGGGGTGAATGGTACCACTGTTTTAAAAGGCCGTGCTCCGGCGGTGGCGCAGGGGCGGGAGCCAGCCGAGCGTGCAGCCCTGTCATAGGGCCGTATAATGGGGCTGCATCGGCCCTTCCTCTAACTAGTCAGCTGGGAGGGACCCCCACCACCCTCCGTGTCTTTCATCTGCCGGGGCCCCCCAGTTTTTCCAGCGGCCCAGGCTGCGCGAGCCGGGCCCCGGCCCCGGCTGACAGCAGCGCTCTCATCAGCCTGTCAGGCCTATGCTAACAAGGAGCTATCCATCCAGCGTGCCCCAGAGTGCCAGCTGTCTCTCTGTTTCCTGCCTTTTCCTCTGTTGTTCCTCTCCTCTCTTCCAACCCCCCCCCCCCCACCACCCCACCACCCCACCACCCCGACTTTGCTCCACGTCTCTCCACTTTTCTCTTCATCTCAGCCACTCTCCCTCACTGACACGTGCTTTTCTGTCTCTCACTCACTCTGCCTTGCCCGTTCCTGTTCCTCGCCCTCGTCCTAATGCGTCTCTCTGTTGTCGGGCATCTGCAGGACTACCCCCCCACACCTCCCCACACCCCCCACCCCCAAACTCCCTCCCTCCTTCCCCTCAATAGACTCATCTCAGCCCCGTGCCATGTGTCTGACTTGCCGTGCGTGTTGTGCCTCTGTGGCCGTGTGTGTGTGTGTGTGTGCTGTGGGTGTTTGCGTCCCCCTCTCTGCGTGCATCTGCTTGTGTGTCTCCTGCACTCGCAGGTGTTTGTGCCGTATGTCTTGTGCCTCTCCGCGAGAGCGCCGGCGAGGCTGTGTGCGAGCGCGTGGGCGGCCTGGCGTGAGCCGCTCGGCGTGTCGTCCTGCGTGCCCTCTCCCTCTCCCCCCGGTGCCACCTACTTGTTTGTGGCACACCTGCGTCGTGCCGGGCCTGACACCGGCGTTTGTCAACAGAGGGAGGAAGCAGAGTGCAGGTAATTGGTGACTTACTCCGTGCAGGGGTGGGGGGAGAGCGCGGCGCAGACATGAAGCAGCAGGGAGAGGCCGCGGAGGACGTCGGACAGACGGACCACGGCACAGGAGGGGGAGACAAAAAAAAGAGAGGAAACAACAGGAATAAGACACAAAGAGTTGGGATGAAAATGAGGCTGGAAAAGGAAAAGCGAGGATTGAATTTTGGAGAGTGGTTAGGGACGGAGTTGTGAGGAAAGGCTAGTAGATGGGGGGGGGGGGATGAGTGTTTGAGGCTGGTGTGAAGAGGTCAAGAGCGACTCTGTTGATACCATTCCTCCTGTCAGATTGAATCACGTTGCCCGCAGCAGCGGCTATTTGTCTCCCGCGCCACTCTCGCTGTTATTGAATGCACAATAGGTCCTCTCATTGGAGAATACGTCAGCGGGGCCAGGGAGCGCTGGGTTCAGAGTGCAGGGGGAAAAAAAACAGCCAGGCCCTCCACTTCCCTGTGACTTAACATGCGGAAATGCGAAAGAGGGCCCCTTCAGGAGCACTCTACAGTTTCCGTCTCTTTCCGTCTCCTATGTGTCCATTTGTGCGGGTCGAGGAACCACAGAACTCAAACTGTGGAGAGCTCCGAGTTTTAAGAGTCAGAAGATGTGATGGGTCCGACTCTGCCCAGGTGTCCTGACAGGCAGCAGGAAGCACTCGTAATGACGCATGATGCCCATCCTGGGCAGGTTTTAACCGTTAGCTGCGTTCAAAGCGATAAGTCATAAAGTGCGTGAAACAAACAAACAAAAAAAAAACGATGTTTGAGAGCGTTGTTGACGGACATCATTGTCCCGCGAAGGAGACGGAGCTGCTCACAGCTGCAAAATACACAAACAAATGAAAAACCAATTACGGCTGCTGCTAAAGCCGCTTTGTGAACACAGCGGAACAAGAAGAAAAACTGATGTAATGTATCTGCGGAAGAGATTTGCACTCATTTTGTGATCGTAAATCCGAGTTGATATTTACAGTCTGTTTTTCTGACGGTGTGAACTGCAGAGCGGGACGAGCCGGCTCCCCTCTCAGCCGTTTATTGACTAAACTGTTGTGACCTCTATCAGGTTTACGGCCGCCGACTTCAAAAGCCGCAAATGATCTCTTCGCCCCTCTGTTTTCCCTTCGTCCGTCCTCACCTCCTCCACTCCTCCTCTTCATCTCTCTCTCTCTCTCTCTCTCTCTCTTTCTCTCTGGCTCCTTTTAGTCGCGTTGCATGGATCTAGGAGAAACCGGTGTCAGTGTGGACAGTCTCTGTCTCAGCTACGCCGCACTAAGAAAGCTCTCCGGGCAGAACCAAAGACCTTGACTGCTTTTTGAAGCAGGCTGTCGCTGTATAATCGGTTAGCTTCTCTCTGAGGAGGGGGCAACACACACACACACATGGACACACACTCGCAGGCACACACACACACACACACACAGTGCGAGAGGCAGGCAGCCCCTCATTACCGGGCAGAGCCCTGGTCCCTGAGGACTGGACCCAGCACCTAATCCTGTATTTGTTCTTGGGGACTGTATCTGTGATTCTCCATTGAATGGAATATTAAGCACCCAGGTCTTTTGTGGAGCGTGTAAGCCATTTGGCTCCACTCATCTATTATTTATCAGCCTGGCAAATATTTTATCAGCCTTAGCCTCTCATGACCCACTCTCATATGAAGACCCCCACCACCCACCACCCACCCGAGCCCCCCCCTACGCACCGTAAATGAGGAAGGAAAAGGAGGAAAAAAAAAAAAAGTGGTACCATTTCTCTTTGCTTCCCACTTATCCTCCTCGTACTTTTTGCCTCATTCGTTCTCAAAACCTGAACAAGGACACGGGGGTCTGTGTTCGGCGAAATTAGAGGAGCAAATATGCGAACTATTCCTCTGGAGTTCCCTCCAAGTTGCCTTATCTGAGACGAGCCGCTACCTCTCCACGGCCGCCGAGATAGCGAATAAAAGAAAAACAGCGTTCTAGATTTGCTTTATAAATCATTATCTTAGTTTCAGTAACCCCTCTCTCTCTCTCCCCCCCCCCCCCCCCCCAAGCTCCGCCACCCAGCCTGGGAAGAAGAGAGTCAGAGATAGAGAGAGATAGAGAGAGAGAGAGAGAGAGACTCCTGTTTTTTTCCCTTTCAACCTGAGAGTAAATCATGCCAGTTGGGGGGCTCACCTTGAGGCCTGGTGGAGATAATTGGAGTTGGTTAGCGAGGTGTTCTGTGCCATTACCTCCTGGTACCAGAGAATGGCTGGGGCTTGTCTCGCACTCCCAGAGGAGGAACACACTCGCCTGTTGGCTCTCCACTTAGTGTGTGTGTGCGTGTGCGTGTGTGTGCGCGTGCGCGGGCGGGGCGACACGCGTATGTATATCAGCCGCTGACCTCTCTTCATCACAATTTAATGGCCCCTTACCGTCATCTCGCTTTGGAAGGGGTGGGGTGATTTTGATAGCAGCTCTTCCACCAAGTGCTTCACTTTCGGCCATTAATATTCATAGCATTGATTTATTTTCAGAATTAACGGGAAAAAACAAACTGTTTGCCGGGGAATTAATCCTGACAGGAGCGTGGCATTGTTGTGTTTCATTTGAAGACGGCAGGCAGCGCGGATATGCATATGCAGATCGCACAGAGCAAGACACCAATTAAATGTTGATTAAGTCCTAACTATTGTGGGACCGCGCGTTACGAGGGGAGTGCACGCCGACAATAAAGAAAGATCATTGCCTTTCTTTTTTTCTCTCTCTCTCTCTCTCTCTCCCTTTCCAGCCAATATGAAAAATAAATGCAGTTAAAACAAACACGCGGGGAGGGGGAGCCACACGGACACACAC
>CM055194.1:10517855-10531001 GCA_029224185.1 Karalla daura
GTAATGCACGTGTGTCTGTGTGCGAGTGTGTGTGAGTATGTGTGTGTGTGTGTGTGTGTGTGTGTGTGTGTATGTGTGCGTGCACGTGCGCACGTACGTGTGTGTTTGTGTGTGATATTTGTCTGACAGTTGCGGCACTGGCAGTATTTATCACACTCTGCATCCGTGACAGACCCCCTTTCCGCCACTACATAATTAGTCCAGATCAGCATGTGAGCCTCCACTGCACAGGCTGTCACAAAAGTGACAAACTAGAAATTCACACACTATGCTGCCCCCTCCCCACACACACACACACACACACACACACACACACCTGCCTGCCTGCATCCTGCACCACACTGAAATAATTGTTGAATTTGTCGCCATCAGGATGCACACAGCCCGCCACAGCAGCGCTGTGTTGTTGTTGATGCATGAGCTTTTTCTTTTTTTTTTTGTGGTGCTGTGGAAAAAAATCTTCAATCCAAATGTTCCTCTCACTCCTATTCTTCATTTTCTGACTGTACTGTATGTGTGTGTTACAGTAAAGATGTTCTTCTATGTGTGTGTGTGTATATATGTGTGGGTAAATATATATATATACAGTATATATATGTACAGTATGTATGTATATATGTGTGAGTATATATATATATATATATATATATATATATATATATATATATATATATATATATATATATGTACATATGTATGTATATAAATGATCCACACACCATTTTCCACTGTTCATGGTGAAGGAGTGTGACGACGTGTGTGGTTTTAAATGTGACCACTGTGCTTTCTCCTTCCCTGGGGTTTCACATGCTATCAAATCCATAATTTAATATTCAAGCAGTCTACTAGTCTTCGTTTTTTATTCCTTAAATTTATCAGATTTCGGCCGATTTGACAGCAAGATGATGGACAGCAGAAACAAACGCATTCATGTCAAGTAACTTGGGTTCATTCCTGTAACGTAAACACCATGAAACCGTGATTGAAGTTGTTAGTAACGGGAGGATCTTCCTGCATGCGGGTTTTGACGGGTCGTGCTGGTGTTGCCGGGAGCAGACGGGTCATTGCTGTTGGCTGAGGTGCGTTAAATGATGGAGGCGGTGACCCTCACGCACCTCTCTCCCCTATCCCTCCCTGCAGAGGGTCCGCAGTCGCTCGCTGGAGGACGTGGTCATCCTGAACGTGGACACCAACACCCTGGAGAGTCCCTTTGACGACCTGCACAACCTGCCCGGTGACGTGGTGAGAGAGTGACACACACACACACACACACGCACACGCACGCACACACACCTTCTCGACCTTTTATTGTCTTTATTCCACGTGGCTCACAAAAGATTTCCCATTGAATCTGGTCTGCGTAAACACTCCTCGCATTGGAAAAGCACACACACGCGCGCGCACACACAAACACATATACATGCAGAAAGTTGTCAAAGTATAGCTCTGCCCCCTCACCCACATCATTAATGACTGCAGTACTGGCTCCTCAGATTGTGGCTGTCTAAAGTAAACTCCCGTCGCGTCGTGTGACGCTTGAAGGCAAACAGCATTCCCCGACCATCAGAGGCTTGTGGGAAAATGTGCAACTCCCTTCCCTTCATCTCCATCCATTCTAATCATTATTTCACAAAGTCCTGCGTTTCTGCCTGCCCACTGGCACGTTGCTGAGGACGGGAGATAGGAGGAGGAGGAGGAGGAGGAGGGAACAAGGCAGGGGAAAGAAAAGAAAAGAAAAAGGCAGAGATGGGTGATTTTCTAGGGGGGGAGAGAGTGGGAAGAAGGGGGCCAATTACCAGTGTGGGCAGTGAAGCCACCTGCCAGTGCGGCGTCTCTTTAATTAATGGAGCGCTGACGCCGGTCAGTGCTACAGGAAGCATCAGCGCGGCGTCGGGGCACACATTCACACACCGTCACACACACACACACACGCACACACACACGCACACAGAGAAGTATACGGTGGCACACAAGCCCAGGGAACGGCGTACGTGTGCATCTTCCCCGTCTGGGTGGGAGCAGGGATGTGTTTGTTTAGCCGTTTTTTCTGTTGTTTTTTTTTTCCCCTCCACATCCGTGCGTATTAAAGGCCGCCCGCCGAGGCTGGGGCGCGCTATTAGCCGCGCCGCTAACACGCATCCTCAGGCTTCCTCCAGCCCGGCCGGACTCCGGCCCCCGCCACTGTATAATTCAGTTCCCCTCGTACTTACTGTACGGAGCGCCTTAATTCCTGGCTGTGAAGACGTGACGCTTCCCTTCTCTCCCTCTCTCTCTCTCTCTCTCTCTCTCTCTCTCTCTCTCTCTCTCTTTTTTCCCCCTCTCTCCGAGCCTGTTTGCCGAGCCGCCTCATCGCACGCCTTACTGCCAGGCTGCTCCATGACACCTGTCTGCCTCGGTGTCTCTCTCTCTCTCTCTCTCGCTCTCTCTCTCTCTCTCTCTCTCTCTCTCTTTCTCTCTCTCTCTCTCAGCACTTACCGCCAAGCCTGGACGTTTACCGCGCCCGCTGTTTGCTTCTCATGCTTCCCTGCCTGCCTGCCTGCCTGCCTGCCTGTCTGGGCTGCGGTGTCGTCTTCTCACTTCCTGCCTGCTTGCTTTTTCCCCAGCACCTAGGGACTCAAGTCCTAAATTAAATTGCAAACTGAGTTTGTCATAAAAAAGGAGTCAGGGCTTTTGAAAAGCGACAGAGGCAGAGGGAAAAGCCTTTGTCTTTGCCGCCTGATAAATTAAGTGGCAGGCTCGGAGCCTTTTTTCGCTTTGATCCCCTCCTCACCATTTTCCCTGACTAATGACAGAACATAGCCCGCGCATCATGTCAAATTACACCACCTGAAATGGAAACTTCGCCGGCATTAATATATTTATCGCGACAAATTGTTGTTGTTGTTGTTGTTCCTATTCGTTTTTTTTTTTTCTTCTTCTCCCCCTCCACCTTCCCTGCCTCCTCTCATCTTTTCACCGGGGCGAGTAGATTAATAAGGAAGCGAGCAGGTACTAATTGAGTGGAATTCCAGGTCTCTTGTTAGCTCGCTTGTTAGCGATGAGGACATGCCACATGGCATTTGATGTTTGTGTTTACACGCGGGGAGACGGGTGCGTGTGAGGCATTGTGCAGTTTGTCTGCCTGACGGAGGCCTGAAATCTTGATTAATGCCGAGCGATCCCGTGCCTGGGCTGGGGCCGAGCGCATTGTTTCAGAGCTATTAAAACCGCCTCTCATGTCTCCCTAATTCTCGCTGTAACGCCGGCTACTTCACACTCGGGCTTTATTCGGTGTGAAACCGAAAGCCCAGAGACCTATGGAGTAATGATTTTTCCTCGCGTTGGAACCCAAAAAAAAAAGAAGAAGAAGAAAAAAATCACCTTGTGTGAATATGTAACGCGTGAGATGGATTAAAAGGTAAAGGCCACAGGCGATTTTTAGTGCGTGTTTTAAGTCCAAACCGAGAGGAGGAGGAGGAGGGGGGGGGGGCATGTGTGCGTGTGTGTGTGGGGGGGGGAAACAAAGCTCTGATGGTGATTTAAGCAAAGCCCTTCTAGAGATCCGTCTAATTATGGCGGCGCAGGCTGTGAGCACATGTGGCCTCCATTACGGCGGCCTGGTTGACCAGTGGCCGGCGCTTTCAGCGGGTTCAGAGGTCACAGTTGTCCTGAATTAGCCGCCCTCGCTCAGACAGGACCCCTACGCCGGCTCCGCCAGAGCCCGCCCCTTAATGGTCTTTCCCCCGCAACTTCACACATAATATTTCAGATTTATTGACTATTACAAAACGCTACCACGCCAGTAGCGGTTCCGTTTGGCAGAAAGAGGAAAGATCCGAATAAGGGAGTAATTGGTAATGGGTCAAAAAAGGATGCGGCGATCTTTTTTTTTTCCCTTAAATTGGAAACATGGAGTGATCAAAGCTGTGACATTAATTGCAGTTTTGCTCCGGATTTGTCTTTTTTTAAATATACGTTATCATAAATTTTGCCTTTTTGTTTCTAGGTTTTTCCTTTCGTTTATTTATTTTATTTAAAAGTTTTCAACTTTGTTACGCATGAATTCAAAGTTCATCCAAACATTTATTTTTCCCCAGTTAAACCATCAGAATATCACACACACATCAAGGAAATGTTTTGTTACTTTCCCTGAGTTTTTGCTTTTGTTTATCCTTTTGAATAAACACCTTAATAGGGAGGGTTTTTTTATGACTTTACACCATGTATTTTTAGAGGCTGCATCTTTCAGGATTTGCCTAAGTTGGATGGAAAGTTTCAATAGTTATTTTTCTCCCCCCCCATTAATAAATCATACTAATCTCTGAGAGACTGCGCCTGTGTCAGTAAAATCAATATGTTGACAAGCACGGCAAAAAGAAATACTCAATAAGAAAAAAAAAAACCCTGTAGTTTTTTCCCTGGAAGATCAAGGTGTTTTTGTTTCTTTCTCTGAGATCCACATTTCCTCTTCCACATAGAGATAGTGCTGATAAAGTTATAATTGGCTTTTGCTTGGTGGAGCTGTTTACCGCACTAGTCATTAAAAGTATCCAAGAATAGCAAATTAGGAGTCTGTTAATTCCGAAAACAAACAGTGTGTGACTGAATCAGATTTTTATTTGATCCCGGTAATTGATCTCCAACCAATGACGGAAGATTTTCTCTTTTTTTTTTGTTTTTTTTTTTGTTTTTTTTTTCATGTATTATTCTTTCTGTGCCTCGCATTCAAGGTGAGCTGCTACAATGCAGCTCACATCTTTATTTTCAGATGCTCTCTCTCACATCACAGCCTAATTCCTTCTATTCTCCTCCTCTCTGCCTCCCTCCCGCTACTTTGCTGACACCGTGTACCCATACGTTCCTAGCCCTCGCACATTTGATCATTTGTATTCCCAATAAAGGGTGGGGGGGAGGGGGGGGATTTACGGCGTGCACTCCTACTTCCTGTATTTCAAGCCTGCATTTGGAGGTTTTACAAATGAATGAGGGGGCTGCGGTTGTGTCTGCGCGCCTCTCCTGAGATCACCTGGCACACTTAATCAAACATCGCGGCTTTAATTTGGCGTTCACTTTCCCATGCTCCCGGAAAACAACCAACATCTACATCATCGTCTACGGCGGAGCGCGCACACACGCACACACACACACGCACACACACACACACAGGACGTGACATCAGGAGTAAACTTTTTACCGCTTCTCGCAAAATTTCTTTTGCTCGCGTCCACCTCCCGTTGTCAAATTAGATACCGGCCAAGTGTGTTTCACTTCACTGGTGTGTCCCCCCCAGTGTGGCGGAGATCCCTCTCTCACACACACACACACACACACACACACACACACGCACACACACACACACACACACACACACACACACACACACAGACGCTGCGCTAACTAGATAGAAGCTGAGCTCTACGAATGCCTGCGCTCCACCTCAGTCACATACTGTACTGCACCAGGAAAACTGCTCCGGCAACGTACAATAACAAGCTCCAGACTATTTGGTTTTTGCTCTTTTTTTTTTAATTTTGAATTTTTTTCTTGCTGCCATGACTGTGCTTTACCAACTCCGAACGCTCATTTCAGGCGGTATTCTCAGGGTTCAGGGTACATATATATATATAGATAGATTTTTTTGTTTTGTTTAAATGGCGTTGAACCCCCCCCTCCCTCCCCCCGTCACCTTCCTGAGTTTTAAAGCTGCACTTCATTTCCACATAGCGGTGGAGCCGGCGGTTCGCTCCGGATTAGAAGTCAAAAAGGGAGAGCAGAATCACCCACTGCGTTGGTTATTGAAGTGAGAGATGACATTTAGCTGTAGTTAATTATGTATGCAAAACTCAGCCGCTCAGCTGCTATAAGAGGTCAGCTTGACAAAGTAACCCCACACCGGGGAGAGTCTCATGGCGATGAGATAGCCCTATTAAAACACACACACACACACACACACACACACACACACACACACAGAGAGACTTTTTCTCCTCATCGCTTTCTCTCACTTTTCTTTTTTTCACCTGGCTGATTGTATTGCATTGTGCAGCGCTTCCTCCGCCGCGCACCCAGAGCTGCGTCTCCTAGCATGTTGCATGAACAGCTGATCTATTCTGGTCTTCATTTGTAACGTATTTATCCCATCACATCACTTTGCCGGTTTAATATTCAATTAAGGGCGCTTTTATTCCCGCTATCATAGCAAAGAGCAGAAGTTAATGATCTTACGTGGTTAGTTATAAGAGACGGCGGCTCTCAAATGAGGTAATATCCCCATTATTGCGCAGTTTTACGGTGAGACTAAAAATAGGGGTTCATTTAAGAGAAATAAAACATCTAATATTTGCCTTCAGTTCGAGGAGCGAGTGGATTTCGTAGGCTCCGAGTTACATGCTCATTGTGCGCGCCGGCTCCTCCGTGTGTCTTTGTTCAGATGTGCGTGCGTGTGTGTGTTTGCGCACACGTGTCTCTGTGTGTGTGCGTGTGTGTGCGTGTGTGTGTGTGTGTGCGCGCGCGTGTGCATTTCAGACTGCAGCACATCAAAAGAAAGTGGGAGATTTTCATAACTATTTTTTTTTTCTTTGTAGTTCTTTAATTGCGTCCCCATGGCTTTCTTTCCCTGGACAGAATCTTAAACAAAACATTCTTTTTTTGTGAAAGAAGAAAACCCAACTTTTTATTTATTTATTTATGTATTTTAACAACAGACAAGTGTCAGGGTCGGTATTTGGAGTGTTTTTTTTTCCTTTTTTTTTTTTTTTACTTAATGCTCCAGCAAAAATAAATAGGAAAAAAAATAATCTAAATAAATATTCAGACATTTGTGTGGAACTTTTTTTTCTTTCAATTATTTATTTCTTTTTATTCAATCACTCAATGTAAATCTAATCTAATATTTTCATCCCTGCTTTTTCTTTTTTTGCATTTTCTGGTTTTTGTTGTTGATCAGAGATGTAATATATAGAGCAGGAGCAGTGAGAGCATCTCTTACTAAGGAGTTGTTGTCCTATTGTGAAATCTTCCATCTCCACTGCAGGTGTAAATGCACCACATGCACGTTGCCTGTGTGTCTGCACCTGCCTGTGTGTGTATGACACAAATTCATCCCCCCGATGGATGCATTTGTTCGAATGAATGCTTCCACTCATCGCTGGTGCATGGATGTGCAATGTGCACATATGTGCATGCTTCTACACACACACACACACACACACAGACGCGCATTAACACATATGCCGGGTGTCACCTACAGTGGTATCATCCCTTACAGTCAGGCAGGGATCATCATTGCACCTGCTAATTACCATCTCCAGCTGGAGAGTTAAATGGAGATCTGTTCTATGTCTGACCTCTGACCCCATGCTCTTTATGTGACGCACTTCAAACCCTGTTTGGGCCTGGCTGGGCTGGGTCTTAATGAGGCCCCATGTCTGCCCTCTGTGGGCTGTGCGCTTTGGATGCCCCGCTTTCATCCCCGACCATCTTCCCTTGATGTAAATTGAAAAGATCACAGCTATGGGGAGAAGACCTGTACTGGAAAGGCCTCTCTGCATAGATTATGAATATCATAACTCAACAGTTTTTTTTTTTATCCCCTCCCTCCCTCCTCTCCCTCCCTCCCCCTCCCCTAGCCACCCACACCCTCTCTCCTCCTGCCACCCCTTCCCCGTACAATGCTATAGTTCTAATTGGACCCAATGGGGGACTCTCTTCCTTTGATCTCATCACCGCCACTGTGACTTTACACTAAAAAATGTCACCGCCAAATTGGGTTATCACCTGTAGAGCCTGGCCTTCCTCTGATGCCTGTACGCATCTCGTTAGCTTCACTCAAACTGTAGAAGTTAATTAGTTTGACAGAGCCATTACCGCGGAGGCATACCTGATGATTATGGCGTAGGCGCCATATTCAAAAGCCGGCGACTAAACACACATTTATCTTTTGGCGCTAGATATGTGACGGAGTGCACCGCGGAGCGCGCCTCGTTATTCTATTAGCAAAGACGATGAGCCGCTGTTTGCCATGCGCTACCACTATATTTGTTATATGTGACGATTTAATTAATCGCCACATGTGACTAAAGACAATCTTTTTCTTTTTACCCCCCCCCCCCCCTTCCCGAGCGCACTTGTGAATGAACGTGAAACTTGGAACTTATCGCTTTATCACCCATTTTTCTCCAACACTGGGAAACAAAACACAAGTGAAGTGGTGTCCCCACCTCATTAAAAAGTGTTTGCCAGTGCAGTGCTCTCAGCCGCTCAGAGCTGCTGCACAGAACTCTGTGTGCAGAGTAAACTCCGCTATCCCGTCTCCTCTGACAGTCTTTGGGGTATGCCTCCCCCACTTAGACTGACATTGTGTTCGCTTTGATTCCCCCCCCCCCCCCCCTCGAAAAAAAAAAAGACAGTTTAATGATTTGCGAGGATGAAAAAAAATCAGCGAAAAACGCACATAAACATGAAATATTAATTCCGAAAAAAAAAAAAAAAAACGGGGGGGCTTTACATAAACATAAAAGCATTTAGCACAATGACTGAATATGGAGATGACACTTGTTAATTTATCCGTGATAAACTTCCTGTTTGATGCCTGGCAGCATTTGCACTGGCAGCGCGGGGACGCTGTGGAGAGCGAGGAAAGCCCAGGGGAGCGGGATCGACGCTGCTCGTTTTGTCTTTGTCCCAGTTTAAGACTGCCACTCTCCCTGTCTCGTTTTCCCCTCCTTTTTCTCCCAGCCTCTGTTGCTTTCCGCCCGTCCTTTGTACGAGCTGCGCTCGCACTTTGCTTCTCCTCCCCGAAGTTTCTCCCCGGCTCGGCTAATTGCAGACGGCGGAGCGCGATATCCCGCCCGCACGGCGGCGACACGGCAATCACACGCGTGGACACCTCCGACTGAAGCGGACCTGATCGGAATTTCATGAAATTACACGAGAACCGAGGAGGAGGGAGGAGGAGGGAGGGAGGAGGAGGAGGGAGGAGGAGGTGGGGGGTCATTTAGCCGCAGACACAGCCTCCGATATTCTCCGGCTTTCATCTCCTCGCCGCTCTCTCCCCTGGCCGCCAAACGCCAAACGGCTACCAATTAAAAATAATCATCCTGATGTATAGATTGGGCCGCAGAGTGTCCTGCGCTGCTCTAACAGAGGTGGACAAGCCAGACAATTAACGGCGGGAACATCTTGACACCCGCGCCACGCAACTGCCGCGCGGGCCGTCGGAGCGGGCGGCGGCGAGGCGGCGGCGGCGGCTCCAGACGTCTCCACGGAGATGCAAATGAGCGGCGGCGACGTAGTCACAGGGACGGGCGCTCGGGTCAGGCCCGGCACCGAGTCCCCGCCACCCACGGCTCCGCAGGCTGTCTCACACTGTGCCGAGAGGCCGTATAGAGTTTTGCATAAACAGTGCAAAGGTATTCCCGGGATGAACCGCAATTAATTTGATTTCGTTTTCCTGCGGTTCGGAGAGTTAAACGGAGGGGTGGGGGGGGGGGTTTCTTCTCTTTTGCCACTGCTCACAGCCCACACTGGCAAAACTGCGCCACAGTAATGGAGACCTCCTGTGCGAACCAATCAAACGTTGTTCTTTTGTGCTAAGCTGGCACAGCCCACACAGAGAGCAGCAGTCCCCTTCGCTTTCCTCTGCCTCCTCCTCCTCGCTCTGCCACGGCGCAGCAGAGGCAGGCGGGCGGGCGGGCGGGCGGGCGGGCGACTGCTGAGCAGGTGAGGAGAGCCTCTTGACAACTTCCTTCCCAGACTCCCCAGGGCACCCGTGGCCAGGGTGAAGCTTTTGTCATCCTAAAACAAGCTCGGGCCTGCTGCTCCTCCACTCTCGCCTGGAGTCCTGGAGACAGAGCCAGGAGAGGGGAAAATAATTAAAGACATTTTATGTCAAGAGTCCCTCTCTTTCTTGAGGGAGTTTGGGGAGCGCCAACAGGGGAGGGGGAATGCAGGAGGCCGAGAGAGGGAGAGAGAGAGGGAGGGAGAGAGAGCGAGAGGAATGGATGGGGAAGTGAAGACGCGAGAAGGTGATGGGAGGAGAGCGGGGGTGGCGGCATGGAGCGAGGGGAAGAGTTTTCATTTCCTCTCCTCTGCCGTCCCCCCCCCCCCCCTCCCTCGCTCCCTCGCTCTCTCCCCCCACCGTCCTCTGCTCAATTAGCAAAGCAGCAGGTGCTCTCAGCAGCACAACAGATAAGCTTGGAGGGAAGGCTGTGGCTTTCCCCCCTTTCTTTTCTTTCCTTTTTTGAGATGACCTGCAAATGTGATACTTCACACCCAGAATGGGCTAGCTGCTTCCTCCACCAATTTCAGAGGTGATAATTTAACTTTTACCCCTCTACCCCTCCTCTACCACCCCCCCCCCCCCACCCCTCCTCTTTTCTCTCGCTGTATGTTTTCCACCAGGTGTCCTCTCTGAAGAGCAAGCTTAAGAAGCAGTCAACAGCCACGGGGAGCGGGGTGGCCCGGGCCTTCCTGAGAGCGCAGGCCGCTCTGTTTGGATCCTACCGAGACGCCCTCAGATACAAACCCGTAAGGAGCCAGTCACTAATCACTGCTGATTACATCACCGCTCACTCCCACTCTGAGAAACATGCACACAGCATTAGTTTAGTTTGAGTTGTCTGGCGTTGGGATCCCCCCCCTCCCCCCTCCGGTGAGGTGTTTAACTCGTTGAATAGCAAAGCAAAAGTGAGAAAGGATGATATCGGTCCGTCTGTTATCGTACCTGCTTTGTAGCCGAGGCCGGGGACTCGCTACGAGACTTTGAGCAGGTTTCGTGAGCGATCACAGACTCCTCGCTTCGTCGAAACAACCGGCGCCGCATAGAACCCTTCGCTCGAACCCTCGCGAGAGCAGCCGTAGTCTGCAGCAGCCGCAGTTTATGGAGGGTAAACAAACATGGACGCCGAACAGGGCTGCAGCTGCACCGCTCCCTTTCACTGGTTGCATCCAGAGTCGGCTCAACAAGTCTTCAGCCTTGATTGATCAAACGAAGCAAATTTGTTAGAGGGTCTGGTAGCACTTCCAAATAAGGGGCCCCAATAAACAGCAAAGTAGCTAGTACCTAAGACCTAAGTAAGGGTTGTTAATTATTACATATGTGTCTAATTGGCACAAGTAAATGGTTTTTCCACGTTTATGGGAAATTATGTTGTTATTAAAACAAATGGCAAAGGGTCTTTTACCTCATGGTTGAGCATAACTAATACTTAGGTAATGTAAAACTATTGGATTTGGGACCCTTATACAGTAGTAGAGTTAGCTGAGCATAACTAATAGTTAGGTCATGCATAACAATTAGTAATCGGAACTCTTATAATAGAGTTGATTGAGCATTAAGTAACTGTTGGTTCTATTTGTTACACTCTTTATTATTGGTATTTTACTATTTGCAGTAGCACTGTAATGGGGCTATGGGTTACAATGAAAAGCGACTTGGGCAAAGGAAGGAATCCTGTGGCGCATTATAACAGTGTTGGCCGGAGCCTGTGAGCGTAGTTGGAAGGTGGAGGATGCATCCTGGACATGTTGTCGTTCTGGAATTGGGGTGAAGCGACAATTCATCCTCATCTCAGTCTGTTTTCTGCAAACAAACGTTATAATTACATTGTTTTACCAATGGCCAAGAGGTGAGGCGGTCACCTTTTTAATCACTCTGCAGTAGCACAGAACATCAGAGCCTGGACGAACAGTTCTCACGAGCGTTACGTACGACTCTCGTATTTACTTTATCTCCCGGAACAAATTATTTTTCTGCGAAGGTCACGGCTCTGCGGAGGGTTTTTTTTTTTTCTCATCGCTTTCCGAGTTCTATTTTAATGAAAGTGAAAAGTGGAAAGGTCCGTTAACTTAATTAGTTCACCAAAGCCGGATCCCGCAGCATCTCCCAGCCCCGCTCTCTCCTCCGCACGTTTTCCCGGCTCGGCACTTTAAGTTTTCTCTGCTTTACATGCCGACACGTATTTAATCCGACGAATATTTAGCAGCTGCTTTCTGAAAACCGCATGAACCGCTTTTCACATAGGCATAAATTAGACCCGCCGCTTATATGTCACGTTTCGGAGCCGCGTCGCCTGCTACTGCCGTTACTCCCGGCCTCCGAGTGCGGCGGGAGCAAATGCCAGGAGTTGACATTCACAGAATAATGACTGTTGTGTTAACTGCGCGACAAATTAATCGTCGCACATGCGGCCGGGCTGAGTCGTGAGTGGCGGGCTGCTCGGGAGCGTTATGGAGCTGGAAAAAGGATGTTTCTGAACAGGAGTCCACGCACGAGACCCACTGGGCGCGTCTCATGGAGAAGTACAGGGACGGGTCGTCCGCGGACGGGTTCTGAATGCCACTAAATTTCAGTTCTCAATCTCGGCCCGTGATGGCGTGCCGCGATAGCGCGCGCCTTCGGGGGAGTCGAGCCAGATTTCTGGTCGGCCTGAGTGAGAGTGAGAGGCGCGTCTGCAGCTGGAGAGCGGGAGCTAAGGTGGGCCTGTCTGAGGCAGTGAAATGTCAGAGGAGCTGAGAAGAGTCAGGACGTTCCCTTTGAAGATCCCTTTTAGCCACCTTTGGTGTTTTACTCTCCTTTACTAAGCCCCCTTAACATTTCTTCTCTGGATCTTTTCTGCTTATCAAGTCTGAGTCGGAGCACAGCAAACTACAGCATGTCCTGTTTGTCAAATAGCGAAGCCTTTGTTCCTTTGGCTTTGAGATTAATTGGACTTTGTGGACTCCCGGAGTCAAGATGCTACATTATTGATGCTGTCTCTCTTTTCTCTGTATACAGACGGTATATGAACAAACTGCCTCCCCTCTGACACGAGCGCTGAGCCTCACTCTGTGCGTGTGCGCGCGCGTGTGTGCGTGTGTGTGTGTGTATACGTGTGAGCGCAACATGGAGTGATTTCTCAGTTCATTCACGCTCTCGCCGTGTTGTCTTCCAGACAGGGCTTCACATGCATGCACAGGCATAAGCGCGCACAAATCTACCTTGATGGAGACGCTCTGGCCCGGTACGTCCCGGCACGCGTCGGGAGTATCACCGCGGCCGGTTATCGTTTCCAATCCGAGTAAAAGAAAAAACAAAAGCATCTCAACCCAACATCTTCCCAGGCAGGCGCGGCTCGCGGGCCCCCATATGCCTCGACAGAAGGAGGGGTGTGGATGCTTGGTGGGAGT